>APFE030733546.1:0-11512 GCA_000404065.3 Pinus taeda
GGAGGAGGAAGAGAAAGCAGGTGAGGACCTAGAGAAGGAGGAGGGGGTGGAGTGGAAATAGGAAGAAGAGGTGGAGAGGAAATAGGTTAGGAGGGGGTTGGTGGAGGAGGAGGAAGAATGTGAGGATTACGAGCTAGAGGAGGCAAGGGAGGTCTAGGGAGAGGATGGGGAAGTGGGGAAGGAGGAGGAGATGGTGGTGGAGGAGGTGGAAGAGATTGAGGGGGAGGAGGAAGCACAAGAGGCAGAGTTGGAGGGGGAAAATGAGGAGTAGGAGGAGGAGGTGGGGAAAAGTCATAAGGGCAGGGGCTCAGAAGGATGCAGGGGAGCAGGGGGAGGAGGCGGAAGAGGTGGAGCAAGAAGAGGTAGAGGACGAGGTGAAGGAGGCGAGGAAGGTGGAGGGACAAGAGGAGGATGGTGAGGAAGCAAGCAAGGAGGTGGAAGAGGTGTAGGGGTGGAAGCGGGAGGAGGTAGAAGAGGTGCAATGAGAAGAGGTAGTGGAGGAGCTGAAGGAGGGATGAGGGAGGAGGAGGGTGAGACAACATGAGAGGAGGTGGAAGAGGCATAGGGGGAGGAGAAGGTGGGGGAATAGGGGGAGTGGGAGGAGTCTGGGAGCGAGGGGAAGAAGGTGGAGGGAGAGGTGGAGGTGGAGGTGGAGGGGGAGGTCGAGGTGAGGGAGGGGAAGAGGAGGCAAGAGAAGATGAAAAAGTGGTGGAGAGGATGTGGGGGAGGACAGGAGGAGGCCAAGCCGGAGGGGGGGGAGGTGGAGGTGGAGGGAGGTAAGGTAGTTGGAGGAGCATGAGGGTGAGGCGGAGCTAAGAGAGGAGAGGGGTGGCAATGGGGAGGAGGAGGACGATGAGGAGGAGGGGGAGGAGGAGGAAGAGAACATGGGGTTGGAGGTAGAAGAGGTAGATGAGGAGGAAGATGATGTGGGGAATAAGAATCACCTATAAATACCTAGATTTAATAGTTTAGAAACTCTCTCTCATAAGGAAGTTTGTTGCCCTTTTATTTGTAATGTTACAGTTTTCCTTATAGAATTACAAAATTAGTTCCACAAATTATTTCATAATCTTTCATAATTTTTTCACATAATTATATGTTCATAAATGATTACATACTTATAAATACTCACCTCCTCTTCAAAATAAATAGTCAAACATATAACAAATCTTCTCCAAAATAGTTATGTTCTTAAATATTTTTATTAAAATAGTTGACCAACCTAAGTTATTTCCAGGAAAATAGAGATAAAATACTACCATTCAGAACCCAATCTTGAACCAATACTCTATTTGTTCCCCTCTTTAATCCCGAGCTGTCATAAAATAAAAAATCATCATAGAAGGAGTCAAATCCTTATGTTTAGCACCTCATGAACCCTTAGAAATGTCTTGCTAAAATCATTGTGTTCTAGTAGTCTTTCTCTCCCATTGGTGTCTTCTGGTTCAAGGCTTGCCTTACTTGCCAAATATATATATTTTCTTACAAGTTACAAAGTGTGGAATTTATTCCTTATCACCCAAGTATATTAATTTTATTAGAAGTTCAAAAGTATGGCATTAATCTCCACACTTACGTGATTTGTAATATGCCAATATGTCCTCCCTTATCTTTCTCTTTTTGAAGCACAAACAACTCCCAATATTTTTTCCTAAGAGTTAGGACTAATCTCTCATGTTAGATCTGTGATGTGCATACACCAAAACACTCAATTTTTTTTTTTTGAATTACTATCCATTATCTAGTCACGAATTAGTTTATGTGTTGGTCTTATGTATTTGTATGATAGTCATTGGGCCTACCTACATTTACCCATAGAAAATAATGTGTCACATATTGATGTTGTATTTATAAGTAGTTACTTGGAGGAGTACTTACATATAATATTTTTCGATTTTTGGGCGTGTTTACAAAGATTTCGCACATAAAAGACTATACATATCATCCTAAAATATAACATGACTTGTCCTATCCTAGTACTGACCTAGTACAAAAGCACATCACCACAGAGTTATGGTGATTCCTCCCAAATCCATTGTTGCGTTGGTGTGCTAAGATCTAGAGCATCGATTTGGAAAGGTGGTCATGGATGGTAGATATCACTCCAATGTGGTTGAGGTAACTATTTTCTCCCTGTATCAGTTCTCCACTCACCATTCTTGCACCTTCCCAACACAATTCTCTAAATCTGATGTGGTTAGGGTTTTATGGAAGGTTCAAGGCACAAACTGTTCTGGAGGGAAGTTATTCGTTCCCCCACTAAGTCTGGTTTCCATACATCTTCTCTCGAGTTTTATTTCCAATAGTGGGGCTACTTTCTTTCTTCAGATGCGATTTCTTTAGCCTAGCCAATTCATTCTCAGTAGTTAACCACGAGTTTTGTCTTTTTTTTGGAGTACTGATTAACCATTTCCTTAATGTGAGTTTCGTAAATCATTATGATACTTATCTAGTTACTAATTGCATTGTTTATTTGAATTTTAATGTTCCCTTCTCCACGAGGTCTACCCATTTAACCTACCTAGGTGTTGGGTTCTACTTGATTTATTAACAATTAAGTCGGGTTCCATTGTCTTTTTTCTTATGGTGGTTTCGTTGACATAGGGCTTAAATGTTTTATTTACCACTGGGTTCATCTAAATCTTTGCCTCTGTTCTTGTTGCCAGGGTTCCTTCGCAGCTGCTGGAACCATTAATAATCCTTTCGATTCATAGTGCCAGGTTACTTTACAAACTTTATTATGCTTGTTGAGGGTTTCACATGGGTTTATTAACTGATTTAGAATACATTTCTCCTGTAATTGTTTTGGGAATTATCTTGTTACTTTTCCTGGGAATAGATATGTCTACATATTTGTCATTTTTGGATAGTGTCTGTATTATTTACTTGGAATAAAAGTCTACCACATTCTCATGAAGTTTTCCCTTTTGTATATTTTGCAAAGAGGGGGTTCCTAATTCTAGGAGCACTAAGAGCCCTCCCAGGATGACTAAGTCCTTTTGAGAGGAAGCCTATACATCCATTGAGAGGAAGCTTATACATCCACGACTGCCAATTTTCTATATTTTTTTTTTTTTAATTTAAGAATGTCTCTCATTTTTATTACAAGTAGTACCATGCTCTATCTGGGTTCATGAGTTAATTTACTTCTAGTGATGGTTTACATTTTTTCTTTAAATCATGAGTCTGTTTTTGTTTTACATAGTTCTATATGCAATAAGTGGCTGCTTTTATAGTTTCGGTATAGTTAGTCTCATTCAAATGCACAGTTTTCCTCTTGGTGTTCTATTCCGTTCTCATGTTTAGAAATTTTCTCAAGACCTCCACGATCTCTACTAGTGTCTATAATGCTTCTCTCTTACTTGGTTACCCAAAAACCTACCAGATAATGGGTTGTGGATGAAAACAGAATTGCTAGACTCTATTCACCTACTGACTAATGGTATCGAGAAACCTTCTATTGATATTATGAGAAAGATTCTTTATGTCTATGAAGTAGATTCATTTTATTAAAACACTGACTAAAATACTGCTTCAACATTCTTTCTCCTTCATGGGTTATCTACATGCATAAATTTCCACTTTCTAGACTATTGACTATTTCAAAAGAAAATGTATACAATTTACTTATTGTTCTTTTCCACCTTCACTTTAATTAATATTCACTTGTACTGTTCTTGTTTGTGCACATGAAACTCAATTTTCTTTTTTGTATATTAAGGGAATAGTCCCAATTCTTTACATAAGAAATATGCTCCTTCATTTGTGTTTTAATGAATAGAAGCTTACTGTCTATATTCCATATTTCTAAATTTATTTAAGAAGAATATATATATATATATTGTTGTGACACATCACTTCACAACTATTTCCTATTTAACTAATTACGTTCTTGGCAGAAACATATAACACTAGCTACTTCTATTTATTATTATCAAATTATATGGATAACTTGTTTTTATTTCATTTTTTTTCTCAGTTAGATGCACCAATCTATAACACAGTAACACAAAAACACAGTAATGTAAATTATAGTTAGGTAAATTGCATCAACTATATGTGCTAGAACCAGGAAGCCTCTCCTCCCAACTTGGAGACTAGAAATGACGTCCAGTCTCCCCCCAAGCTTCCACTCGTCCAAACATTATAGGTGCAAATCCTAAGTCATCTTGTCTCCAAACTTGAAGACCCCCAATCCAGTTTAGAGTCCCAACTTGAAAGGATCTACCAAGGACTCCAGTGGCCCAAGTCCAGTTCAAGATCTCCTTAGAACAATAATACTCTACTCACCTGCAAAATGTCTTGTCTCAAGTCAGCATATCCTTTCACTCTTCTCCTCTCGTTCCTCTGGCTCTCCCTCCATTTCCAAAAAAAATAAGACAAGCAATTCCTTGGAACTATCCTTTTCTAAGGAGGAAACTAGACTCAATTGACCTAACTATCTGGAGAGTTTTCTTTATTCAGTTATATATATATCAAAATTTCTTTTACTACTGAAGAACTTAACCAAGTTTGAGTCTCTACATTTATTTGGTCTTCCAATTAGCCCAAAATTAGGTCTAGAGTTTATAAAATGTAAATATTGTCAAGGTTAAAACATGAATTCATGAACAATCCTACAGGTGTCACATCTTCCCCCTGGACGAAACATTGTGCCTGGTGCTTATTTCAAACTACTTAATCAAGTTTGGATATGGTTGTCACATAAATTCTTTATCCTCCCACGTAGCTTCGTCTGGGCTCAAGTGATTTGATCGCACTTTAACATGGGTGATATCTCGCCTCGATAGCATTGCTTCTCGTTACTCTAGAATTTGCATAGGTTCTACCAACATCTCTCCCTCTGATTCAACCCACAACAAAACATTGATGGTATCAATATAAATCACATCAGTTATGTTTTTATTTTGTATTTTAATGCATTATGTGATTTACCTACATATACTACTGGTATGCTACTGGTCCAATCCACTCTAGAATTTGGAAGGGCCCACAATATCTGGGTGGCAATTTTGTGAACTACCCCACTATAGTGTGCTTCTTTTAGGCTTAATTTGTAAATAGACATTGTCTCCCACTTGGAATTCTTGGTAGGTTCTCTTCTTGTCTATGTAAATCTTTTACCTGTCTTGGGAAGCTTTAGGTTCTAACAGACCTTTTTAACTATATGCTCCATTTCTACGAGCATGTTGAATCCTAATCCTAACTTATTCTCAGGATTATTCCAATTGGTAGGCATTCTCCATTTTCTCCTGTATAATACTTCAAAGGGGCTCATTCCCAAAGAATCATGGTATCCATTATTATAAGAAAGTTCAACTAAGTGGAGATACTCCTCCCACTTCATTGTCGCTTCATTACGTGCATTCTTAACATATCAACCAACACTTCATTCACCTGTTTAATCTATCCATCGATTTGTGGATGATATCCAATGCTAAATTGAATTTGGGTCCCCAAACCCGAGAACAAAGATTTCAGGAAAGAAGAGGTACATTTCACATCCCTATCACAGATCACCACTCGTGGTATACCATGAAGTTGAAACATCTGTTTCATAAAAATATCAGCAATTTTAATTTTTTTATACATGGATTTCACAGGTATAAAGTGAGTTGTCTTATTTCACTTATTCACCATGACCATGATGGAGTCGTTCAATTTTCTTGTTTTGGGAAATCTTATTATAAAATCCATTGTAATAGTATGTCATTTCAATTCTAGAATGGGGAGAGGATGGAGCAACCCAACACAGTGTTGGTGTTTCACCTCAACTTGTTGGAATTCCAAGCATTTTTCCAAATATTTGGTGATGTCTCTCGTTCCGGGCCAAAAGAAGTTTCTTTTAATTGTAGAAAACAATTTTTGATATCCAGGGTGGGCAACGTATGTGCTCCAATGAAACTCATCTAACATAAATTGTGTAACATAATTCTTGTTAGGAATATATATTCTACCCTTAAAATTTAAAAATCCTTCATTGTTTAAAACATAATCATATTTTCTTTCTCATTTCTATGCTTTATTAGCTCGCTGCCATAAAAACGTATATTCAGAGTCATTGTGGGCATCTTTTCCCACTTTCTCTAAGAATATTTTTCCTCCCTTCTGCACTGGACTTCATATATACAATATAATTTCCTACTCAATGCATCAACCACTCAGTTGTCCTCTCCTATAACTTTTTTAATATCGAAGTCGAATTAACTCTGGAAAGTAGTCCAGCTCACTTGATGAGCATTCAAATGCAGTTGGGTAAAAGAAATTCGTTAAAATACTATGATATGTCATAAGAAAAAAATTCTTACCCAACAAATAATGTTGCCAAACCTTAAAGGCATGCACTCGAGCAGTTAATTCCAAATCATAAGTGGAATATCGCTGCTCATGGTCATTCAACTTGTGGGATTCATAGGCTATGATCTTCCCATCCTGAATCAGAACCCTCTGACACCTTCCTGACATGCATCTGTGCAAATAGTGAACTCCTTTTATGGGTCTAATACTCTTAAAACAAGAGCATAAGTCAATAATTATTTGACGCGTTCAAAACTTTGTTGACACTTTGTGGTCCACTTGAAAACATCTCCCTTTGCACCTTTGAACATCAGAACCAAAATCACATCGTAGATCGAGCTTCGTTTGGTACATTACAACATATCAAACCTCTAAAAACATTTGGTGAAGAGGATGTTGAAATATGTTGAACGATCACATAGAGCAGAACATCCACCTCTTTCACATGCAAATTCCAAATCGTTGGTTATTGATGAGCCCATGTGGATGATGCTAGGGTGGTTAAGATTGACCATTACTCAGAAATACGTACTTATTGTTAATGTTAATACGAGTTTAGACTTCAAACCATAAAAAAAAGAATCACTAAAAATATCTTTGCATAAATGAATTCATGATAAATAAAAAAATACCTATGCATAAATGAAATCATGATAAATAAACAGAGTAGTAATTTATGTCATTAAAAAGAAGGAAAGTTAATTTTTGTTTGAATTTGGTGATTATTTAAAAAAAAAATCCAACCATAAGAGTGTTTAAAGAATTTTTTAAATTGTGGAAATGGATTTATCAACATAAAAAATTATGTGGCACACAAATCCTAAAGCTTGACAATGGTAACCTAATTTCATAAACTTTCAGTGATATTGTTGTGAAAGTCTTCCCATAATTTTCACTATTTTCCTAGCAAAAACCAAACCTATGCAGGAAATTATATTTAAGTCATTCATTTATTTATCTTCGTTGTCTTTATGCCACATGTGACAGACCGAGGAGTCAAGGTAATAAAGAGAGTAGTAATTTATGTTATTAAAAAGAAGGAATGTTACTTTTTGTTTGAGTTTGGTCATTATTTTTTAAAAATTCCAACCATAAGACTGCTTAAATGATTTTTAAGTTTGTGGAAATTGATTTATCACCATCAAAAACCTGGAAGACCATAATTCCTAAAGCTTGACAGTGATAACCCATATTTCAAAAAATTTCAGTGAGATTTTTGGCAAAATCTTCCTAGAATTTCCACTATCTTCCTAGCAAAAACCAAACTTATGCAGGGAATTAAAATCAAGTCGTTCATTTATTTAGCTTGACAAAGCGAAGAGAAAATTGTACTTTTTTTACTGGTCAGACCTGTGATTGTAGGTCCAACTGATCCTCACCAATTTAGACCTATCACTAATTTCGTAATGTATAACAATAGATCAACCCACCAATCGGTGGATTTCTTTGATAAAATTAATACAAAAATTTAAATGATTTTTATCTTCAAAAATTAATACATGTATTGTTGGTGTACTCCCATTGGGATGAACCATCTGATAAATTTTCCTTATATGTTTTATGAATATAATGCTAAGTGAATGATTTGCTATTTTTATTTTATTTTATTTCAGTTTTCCATGTGTGGTGAATGATTATTTTCCTTAATAGTTTTTATAAACAAAATACATTTGGGAAACTAATGGATGAAGAATTTCACAACAAAACCTACTTTTCTATTAAAGACAAAGGAAAAACTTTCAACATTATTTGGAATGTTATAACAACAACTAAATTTTCCTTATGTTTTAGCCACACTTCAGGGGGAATTGCTAGAAACAACAAGAGTCTTCCAAGTAGCCTTCTCTTATAGGATGTAATTAATTTGGTTTTAGTTTGTTTCAATGATGATGTTGTTCTAATGGTTTCCTCTTGCAGTTTTTGTTCCTAATCCTAGATCTAGTTCCTCGCTCCAACTCATGATATAACTCAAAAGCCATAACCTAAGACAGATCCCTCTCCAACAAGTAGGAGTTATACACGGATTCCTTTCCAACGGTTTTTTTATAGAGAGGGTTTCATTTGTACGGGAGGACATAGTGAGAAGCATAGATCCTCCCAACTCTGCTCATCTTGTGTTGCAGAGAAAAAAATAGAGAGGATACACACCCTGCATTGGCAATTGTTGTGCCATCCACCCGCTTTAAGATTTCAAAAATTACGTCACCATTCAAAGCCATGATCCCTAAAATTTCTTGAGAATTCAATGAAAATGCTAATGTAAGTTCAAATGTCACTTGTGATGCTTTCCACTTGACCAAAGAATTGAAATTCAAACCAAAGACTAAGGGACATAAAATTCAAGAATCTACGCCCTTTTTACCTTTAAAAGGTACAAGGTTTACCAGATTTTCAGACCAAGGTCACACTTGGTTCATAAGAACTTTCAGAGGGAAAAAAGACAATGGAATTTCTGAACACGTTTACTTCTAGTCTAAAATATCTAATAGTAGGATTCTTTCTGTGCAGAGGAGGCATCCAAATGATGGTTCCCTAGCCACTCCAATTTCCATCCACTTCAATTATGCTTCCTCGTCTAAAATTTGTATCTGACAAATGTTAATCGCTGGCATAGCTTGACAAAATTAACAAGTTTTGTAAATTGGAATAAGGAAAATGAATGTACAGTGCCAGAAATATTTTTACTTTATCCTTGCGGACAGATTGTAAAGAAAATGGGTTCCTGGATTTCGCACACTGTGCATGTTTCTCTGGGTTGTAGTGTAGAGATAGATTTCTTAGAATATGGTGATGGGTTTGTCTACTTTGAAAGGGCAGTAGTATACCATGAGGATTTAGGGCCTATCTCTAGTGAAAATAAGACCATGTTGTTTGACATGATCAGCTGCAAGGCATGGAAATTATGCAATGTTTTTGCGCGGAAGCACTTTATCAACAAGATTTTTATTGTTAATTTAATGCTTTTTGCATCGACTAGAAGTAAGTCATTCAAAAATAAATCAAATGTTGAAATGTATACGACATTCAAAAATGAAACAATTGTCCTGATTTAGGGCCTATCTCTAGTGAAAATAAGACCATGTTGTTTGACATGATCAGCTGGAAGGCATGGAAATTATGCAATATTTTTGCGCGGAAGCACTTTATCAACAAGATTTGTATTACTAATTTAATGCTTTTTGCACAGACTGGAAGTAAGTCATTAAAAAATAATCAAATGTTGAAATATATAGGACATTCAAAAATGAAACATCTGACCTATACGATATTCATTAAAACACTACATTACAATGTTAAAAAACATAAAGATAGAAAGCCTTTAAATTTTTTTAAAACTCCTTATAGCATGTAATTAATAAAAATAAAAATAATAAAAATAATTAAAGAATGGATGGAATCCTACTCACCAACGTACCCACAGCCACATGCAAAGTTGACTAAGAGATTGGAATGGATGGATTTTTTAATTCTCAGTTTTTGTTATATTGGACATGCCTACACCGTTTAAATGGGAAATATAAACCTTCTCATAGAATGATGGTTTTTTTTAATATTTTTGTAAAATAAAAAAAAATGTTTGAGAAAAATTAAGAATTTTACAATATTTAACAGTGAGATTAATGTGTAATAGTTATTTTGACCATAAAGTCTCACCAAGTAATACATAGTAGAAAGATGTAAATGTTTTATTATTTTGACCATAAAATCTCACAAAGTAATACATAGTGCACAGATTTAAATGTTTTATTTTCAATTACATTTGTGTTTTAATGCAGGAGAGAAAAAATATTTGTTGAAGGAATACTTCGATACATGCTTTGGGGAGACAAACGTTGAATTTCTATTATTATAAGTTAAAATTAGGCCTCCTAAGTTCTAGCAAAATGCAAAAGTTATTGCTGGGTTGGTTAGGTGTAGTTCGGTTCTTGGTTCGCATAAAATTGAGTTGTCTGGGCTAAATCTTACTCCAAGGCACTGAATTTCTTATAAAAATCAAGAAATGAAGGAGATACCTATTAGTGAGCATGGTTGCAAGCAAAGAATATTGCCAACAATGACAATACGGAGCACAAAAAGTCAAATCGTGACAACCCAGAATTTCTTGTAAAAACCAAGATGCATGCAAATCAAGACACATGCAAGTTACCTGTACATGTAATGTACAGGTAAGTTACCTATTGGGAACGTGGCTGTAATCAATAATATTAAAAAAAATGGTAGTGCTAAGTACAAAAAGTTAAAAGGGTGGTAAATTGAAACAATGAAAGAAAATTAAATTATTTTAATTTTCACTAGGCTAAAGATAGTCTATGGGACAAATTGTTTTTTGGTATCAACCCAAGAGTTGGTTGCGTTGTCTTTGAAGGCTTCACATTCTAGATGTTTGTATCATTTGTGCATTCAGATGTTTTTTTGTTTATGCGAATAGACCGAGCTAGAGCTCTTGTTACTATTTTAAAGTGACATATTACTTTTGGCTACTAAGCCAACCAATTTTTAAATTACTTCATTTTATAAATATTCATTCTATTCTAAAGTTCTCTGTAACTAGTTTCTTGATATCTATTTCACTCTCTGTTCTATAAGCTCGAACTCATTCAATGTATGGTTATAGTTATTTACTTGTATTTATAGATTGGAATTTTGTTCATATAGGGTAATTAAACCCATGAAGCGCAAACTCAGTCAATATATGGTTATAATTGCTTGTTTAGATTTCTAGGTTGGAGGTTTATTCATATAGGGTAATTAAACCCCATATTAGAATAAGATCGTACAGAAGATCCTAAATGAGCTCTTATTCACTCTTCATGTAAGTGTGCTCAAATTATCATTTTATTTTCTTTTCGAAGAATGCAATTTACAGTAGTTTGAAGAAGTATAGATGTTTGGCATAGTGTGCTCTATCACACGAAATGATTGAATTTCTTGTAAATGAATGGAAGGAGGAAGGAATATATGGACAAATTGAAAAGAGAAAAGATAAAATAGCGATATGTTACAGTAAAAATTGATAAGGATAATAATTATGTTTTTGTTGAGAAATATAATAGTTAGTTATGCCTTACGACATTTCCTTTCGAACATCTAGTAAAATTGCTAGTATATATCTCTTTTAATAGATATATGATGACTTTATCCTAAGAATTACAACATTTTTCCAATATGCATCACTGCTAAATCAAGGTAAATGTGCCACATAAAAAAATTGACT
>APFE030733556.1:0-52508 GCA_000404065.3 Pinus taeda
TCTTGCTCTCCTTCTCCCAATCTGCTCATGAAAGAATGAATGATCTTTTCCTCCTTTTCCTCCTTTAATATAAATCCAAGTGACTTTTGGGTGATCCAAGTGACTTTTGGGTGATATCTAAATCCAATGGCTGAAATAGATTTAGATCAATGGCTGAGATTAAATGCACATTTAAATCTCACTTTTTATTTTTTAATTCACCCACTTTAATAAAGACCCACTTAGTCATTTATTTCCAAAGTCACTTTTCCTTTCTAATTTTTCATTGACTTTATAAAATTCACTTTAAAATTAGACTTAGTAACTTTATCACTTAAAGTCACTTTTAAATTAGATTTTAACTTTATAAAAATTATAAAGTCACTTTAGGAGAAAAATTAAAATCTTTTGGACACTTTTCCCTAGGCCAAAGATCAAAGCCTAAGGGAACCACCTGTCCTCCGGTACCAAATTTCAACATTTTCTTTTCATGTTTCAAGTCTAATTGCATATTGATGTCTTGGTTTAGCACTTCTTTTCTTTTACATTTCCAAGTTAATTACTAATTTTTGGGTTTTGGCAAGATATGGTTCACATGTTTTGATTTATAAAGTTGATAATCTCAAAAGCATTTTGTATCTTACATATCTTGTGCTAACAATTCTTATTTACATTTCAGGGTTACTTTGTTTTCTCTTTTGAGAGCATTGCATTTTACTTTGAGAAAATATATCTTTAAATTGTTGAGAAAATTCCTTATAAGGCATTGGTTTTATGGTTTTTAATCATATTAATGATTGGCATTGTTAGTTCAAGTTGCTCACTTCATGTTTGCCCATAAATCCTTAAAAGTAATTCATTTTCACTATAACACTCTCCTAGAAACTCACATCCTTTAACTTAACTTTTCATTAGGGAACACCCCCCTTAGCTAACCTAAGAGATAGCTCAAACGGAGAGAGTCGGGATTAGTGTGATAGCCCCTTCTTCGAGTTCACTTCCACCAACCACACCTTGTGGGGTTGAAAGCTTTTCTCACTGACTTGTAGGTAGGTGTAGGCAGCAGGGTCAACACTTCCCAAGTGAAAACAAGAATGTAGTGTCTATCTCTCCCTCTCAATTAAGGAGGATACATCATCCAAACCAAAATTGTCTCTCAAATACACAAGCTTCTTGTTCAGAAGTGATTTTGTCAATATGTCATCTACCTGCTCATCAGTGGAGATATACTGTAGCCGCAACACACCATTTTGTACTAGCTCTCGAATATAGTGATACTTGTTGTTTATATGCCTTGTCCTTCCATGAAACACTAGATCTTTAGTCAAACATATACAACTTGTGTTATCACAAAGTATCATTGTAGGGTTCGTCGGTCCTTCAAACAGGTTGGATAGCAACTTCCTCAACCATATTGCTTCTCTGCTTACTTCGCAAGCTGCAACATATTCAACCTCAGCACTACTCAAAGCAATTGTGTTTTTCTTTCTCCTCATCCATGAGACCATGGAGGATCCCAAACTAAAACATCCTCCAATAGTGCTCCTTCCATCTTGCTCACTGCCTCCACAATCGGAATCTGTATATACAATCAGTTAGACATCATTCTTTCTATCATACTTCAGACAGTAGTGGATGCTTCCTCGCAGATATATCAGAATGGGTTTTGTTGCTATCCAATGATCATGCTCTGGCTCCACTTGGAATTGACTGAGAACATTTATTGCAAAGCATATGCCTAGTCGGGTATTCACCAAGTACACCAGTGAGCCAATAAGTTGTCTATACTTGGAAGGATCCATAGGGCTTGATTGGGAACTCCTTAGTCTCTTCAAGTTTGTGATCATTGGAGTGGTTATAGGTTTGCATTCCATCATGTTAAACCTCTTCATCATCTTGATCACGTACTTTCCTTGACCCAAATAAATTTCATCAGGTCCTTGCCAAACTTCTAGTCCCAAACAGTAATGCATCAGCCCAAGATCCTTCATGTCAAATTTTGTTGTTAGTTGCTTCTTATATTCTTCAATTCAACCTTCTACACCTGCCAAGAGAAGATCATCTACATACAGAAGAATGATTACAAGTTCTCCATCTACAACCTTGATATAAAGGTTCGGATCAGCAAAACTTTTTGTGAAGCCTATTCTTTGCAAGTATGCATCCATTCTAGCATACCATGCCCTTAGTGCTTGCTTGAGGCCATATAATGCTTTCTTCGATCTACAAACATATGTCTTCCTATCTGTTGCTCTATATAGACTTCTTCATTTATTGTGCCATTCAGAAAAGCAATCTTGACATCCATTTGGTGGATGTTCATCCCATCGATGCTACCAGAGACTAATGAATGAATCGTTGTATATCTTGTTGTTGGAGCAAATGTCTCTTCATAGTTGATGCCTTATAGTTGAGAGAAGCCCCTAGCCACAAATCTAGCCTTATATTTATCTATACTTCCATTTGCCGCATGTTTGATCTTAAAGATCCACTTGGAAGTTACCAGATTTGTCTTCAAGCCTATGTACAATCTCCCAGACTCCATTCTTCATTATAGATTGATACTCTTCATTCATGGCATCTTTCCATTCTTGATTATTTACAGCCTCTTCAAAAGTGGATGGTTCTACTTCTATTAGTTTTGTCATGTATGCAGCATACCCAAAATATCTCTTGGGTTTCTTGCTTTCTCTAAATGAGCCTTTCGCTACCCCATGAACTTCTGCATTAAGTAGTGTAGATTTCAACCAATTAGGTCTTTTCCTTGTTTTAGGGATGACTACAGGTTGAACAAGTTCACTATGACCTTCTTCTTCATGGTGTGATTCTTCTTCTCCCTTGTCAACTTCTTCCTCAAATACCGAAATTCCTTCATCATCAAAGTCTATGGAAAGTTCATTTGATTTCTTGAATGTTATGCTTTCATCAAATATGACATCTCGACTGACTTCTATGTGATGTCCTTCTTTTATGTAGATCCTACAGGCTTTCGATGAGTTGTTGTACCCAACAAATGTTCCCTTCATGCCTGATGGATCTAGCGTCTTTCTTTTGTCCTTTGGTATATGGATATATACAGGACACCCAAAGATCCGAAGATGATCTACAGATGGCTTCTTTCCAGTGAACACTTCCTCCAGAGTTTTGTTTTCTAGGGACCTATGGGGACTTCGATTCTATATGTAAACAGTTGTCTTCGTGGCTTCTCCCCACGGAAACTTAGGTAGATCCTGATCATGTAACATTACTTTTACACTTTCTTCAATGGGTTTATTCTTTCGTTCTGCAACTCAATTTTGCTCGGCATTATATGGAACTATCATCTCCCTCTTAATCCCAGACTCCTTACAGAATGTTATAATCTATTTGGATGTATCTTCTCCTCCATTATCAGATCTTAGTATCTTGATTCTTCTTTCTGTAAGGTTCTCCAATTCAACATTGAATTCTTGAAATTTAGTAAATTCTTCGTTCTTGGTTTTCAATAAGTAAACCTAGGTCTATCTTGAATGATCATCTATAAATATGACATAATATAGATGACCTCCAAGTGATTTAGGAGTCATAGGGCCACATACATCGGAGTGAATGAGATCCAAGATTTCTTTTAACCATGAAGCGCTACTTCCAAATGGTCTCTTTACATTCTTACCCAATGCACATCCCTTACATGCTCCTTCATGATCTTCCTTCAGTTCGGTTATTCCATCTACTATAGAACTTAGAGTTGGAAGGATCTTGAAATGTAGATGACCACATCTTCTATGCCAGAGTTCAAATGGGCTAATTTCAATGTGAACTACGGCTTGGGCCAAAGGAGATATCAATCTGTAAAGTCTTCCTTCTCGAATGCTAATGACTTTAGCTTGTTCTATACTTGAGTCTTTACTCTTTCCATCAATGAAAGCTAATCTATCTCCCTTATCGTCTAAGCTTGAAATGGAAAGTAAGTTCTTATGCAAACCTGGAACAAATAGAATGTTGTTGAGGTGGATGTTGCTTCTATTCTCCCGCTTTATAGAGGTAGATCGAATATCCTTTACGAGATAGCTCTTGTTATCTCCAAGTTCCATTGAATAAGTGGATTTTCCTTTTGATAAGGCCTTCAATTGTTTGGAATGGCCAGTCATGTGTCTTAATGCTCCACTATCAATTACCAAAATGTGTTCATCTTGGAATGTGCCAGAGAGAGTCGAGAAGAGACCTTCATCCTTTTCCTTGACTAAAACCTTCTTTGAAGAAAATAAGAAACTCCATCCTTCCTTGATACCTTTCTTGAGATGGTTTGCTATCTTCTTGATGAACTTCTTCACTGTAGAGGAGATCTTCATGATGCCCTTAGCTAACCTTAGCTTTGATACCATGTTCAGAATTAAATAGGGCAACGCATATGTTAATTCTCTTTAACTTGATAATTGTTTGTGTTACCTTTTTCCTTATGAGCTTTGTTCCTTCTTATTATAATGTGAGATACATCAAACAGCTACCAAAAACAATAAGAACAGCGACATAGTATATGGGCTGCAAGCTAGGGCCAAAACCCCTTCTCTTGAGCGGAAAACCCTTAAATGTCTTCTCTTCTTATAGTTCCTTCAATTGACGAATACCAAGACCTTGTGACTCAGACAAATACCCTCCAAGATCAAGATCAACCACCAACTCGGCCTCCTGCTACAAGAACTTCGACCTCCTACTATAGATCCGAAATTTTGTCTTCCCGACAACTGTTACTACCACACTAGAAGACTTCGATCTTCTACATAGAGCCTTCTTCTTCCCTTCGCTTTCCTTTCCTTGTGACTTACGGCTAGAAAGATACCCTTAGTGACCTTCGTTTGCCTTCTTTCCTCTCTTCCTTCCAGGATCAAACCAGATATAGCCCTTGAGCAAAAACCCTAGCTTCGTCTTGCACGTGGGAGAGAGAACTAGCCCAAACAATTCAACATCTTCTTCATCCTTCTTCTTTGACCTCTTCTTCGTCCTCTTCTTCGCATAGAATGAGAGATGAGTGAGTGATCCTTTGTAGGACGAGTTCCTCTCTTTATATAGGCCTCTTCAAGGGGTAGATGTGCCTCTTCAATTAGGCCGACTTGATCTTGGAGGGCATTTCGACACTTTAAAAAAATATTTTTTCTTTACAAGATACAATGTGCCCATTGGGGTCTTCAATTTATGACAATGACTCTTAGACCTAGGACAAACCCTAGAAGCACTCAATGGGTGCTTGACCTATAAAATAAAAGAACTTGAGCATGAAACCCATGGGCCAACAATAATAATTTCTTTTCATTTTATAATTTACAAGAATACATTTCATACTTATGAAGAACGAACCTAGTTACACATTTTTCAACAATAGAGACTAAAACACTTGTCTGATGCTACCAAAAACTTAAAACTGTAACATCTTACCTCTCAAAGATCCAGCAGACTCATAATGAGATTTTAGATGTTGGGGAGGCTATGAATGATTCAGAGATTGTGAAAGTGACTCTAAAGGGATGTGCCAAGCATTGGACCACCTTTGTGGATGGGATCCTAGCTAGGCAACAACTTTTGAATTAGAGCCAGTTGTGGGATGATATCATCCAGAAGCAAATCTAGGAGAATTAATTAATCGAATGACAAAAAAAGAGTGGTGAGGAGAAAGAGGAACTTTATCTTGCTACACAAGGAAAAAAGGGCAATGGGAAGGCCAAGTAGAACCAAAGTAAAGGTGGACCTTCACAAGGTAAAAAGGAGGACATGAGCAAATCAAGTGCTTTGCATGTCACAAGGTTGGGAATTTTTCCAATCAGGAAGAAGGACAAGGGAAAGACAACCACAACACAAATGGAAGAGTTGGCTAAATAGTTCGAGAAGAATTTCGCCTTGGTGTTATGCTTTTCTGAAACCGTCATGGGAGGTGTTTGGTTCATGGACAATGGAGCATATCGTCACATGATGTGATCTAGAGACATTTTCACCTACATGACTAAGTAACCCAGAGATATACATGTAAAACTTGGCGATAATATCAAGTATGCAGTAGAGGGCAGTGGTCGCATTGAGTTTCAGTTGAACTTAAGTGGTATCATGGAGGTGAACAAAGTGTTGTACGTATTGCCCACCAAAAGTATGTACCCTTAGGAGAGATTTTCTCCTGCTCATCTTCTTCCAACCTGCAGCCAGTAGCCCTTGAGAGCCACCTCGTAGCCGATGTGATGTGCAATTTTATCTTCGCTCCCTGCATCAATTGAATGTTTCCTCGCCCATCTGTTGAGAGTATATTGTAGAAGGTGGGAAATACAACCCAAAAGGGATGTTTTTCATTGTGTAATTGGGCACCTATGCTTTTTTTTCTTTGGGCATTTTGGGCATGTATTATTTGGTGACTTGCAGGGAGGAAGGGCTTTGACTGTGGTTTTGTTCCCTCACCTTAAATGGGGAGCTAATCCTCAATATTACTCTCGTGGGATCTTCCCTATTGGCCTATGGCTTAGGAAGGGCACTACTTGGGAAACCTTGATTTTGGAAGCATAGTCCCGATTTCTCATTCCACATTTTTCATTTCACTCTGCGCATTACAAACCCTATTTCACCATTTTCTTTCTCAAGATCCTGTTGCACACTTTTTTTCAAAGTTCCAAGGAAGCAGATACACCAAAGATGTTTCAAATGATCGGGTCATCAGTCAGCAGTTTATTAAGTCTTTGTAAACCCATTCTACAAATTTATAATATAATGATGCTAGTAAGACCTTGTGTGTATGTAACAACCTAGGTAAGCCTATTATTTTGGCAAGGGTTTCATCCTAGGAGGTTTTTCGTCTCACTGACTCATTTTTGTTTCTAAATACGGATCATTCGCAGAGTTTTTTCTCTCCAACCTCACCCCAAAGCTACGGTGGAATTCTTAGCCAATGTCTTAGGTGAGCCCTAGTGTTCTAGTCGAGTCTTACGTAAAAATGATTTGGCAGCTAATTGGCTAAATTGTTTTATTACAACTCACATGTTTTACTAGATCATAGTGTCGCAAAATTGGTTATGTAATTTGAGCGTCTATGCTGAATGAAAATTCCCCCTTTGAGGGTTGAATTTGTAAAAATCTTATATAAAAAAATTATTTTAGTGCATGATCCCTCATACTTAGACACCATGGCTAAAAAATTTGAGAGTGGAAAAAATATTTAATCCACTCAAGTGTCAATTAATCATATTTTTTGGCAAAAATAAATAAAAATCCTATGCCAGAAATTTAATTAATTAGAGTCAAAATTAAAAGTCTAGAGAAATTAAATTCTCCATGTGGAAAAATTCATGGGTATCAAAAGAATTAATTTTTGGAGGTCCCCCACCAAGGGAATCATGGAAATTTCAAGAAAAAATTGGAACGCTAGACCTTGGTAGTTGAATCAAAGTCAATTTTTTAGGAAATTAGCTCAAAATAATTAATTTTGAGCTAATAAAAAAGGGATTTAATGATAAATTCGAAAATTCCTCAAAATAAATATTTTCAATGACTAAGATTAAAAGATCATAAAGAATTTATCAACGACTAAGATTATTTCGACGAAGATCAAGCCAACTAGCCATTTTTTTTCACTTGGAGGATTTATCTATAGAGTCATTTGTGTCAAAAGTCATCTGATGTTTGGCTAAGAAATTGTTGCAGAAGAATTGATGAAACACTACAATCCCACTGGGAACGTCTATTTGAATCATAATAAAGACTTTGGGGTGCAATTTACGGTGTTCAGTGTTCATTGATTTGTGGTATGTGTTGGGTACGGGCTTTCCTATATCGTGCTTATTAATTTAAAAAAAATCATTAGATGGAGATAAAGTCATTCTATTGATAGATTTTGGGTTTATATTAGATGATTTGATTCGCCAAATGTCTAACACATTTTCTTGAGAAAAATATATAGTGTTTGCAGGTTCCCCAGTCTTTGGTCCCCAAGTCCACAAATTGTGGACATGAACTGACCTTGTTTGGACTCTAGATATTTATATGGTTGACCTAACTTTGCTAGGGTTATAGTGTGCATTAATTTTCCAAAGTATTATTAGCCATTTATCAAAGAAATTTTCCAAAAAAAAATATTTTTTCAAAATTTATTTAAAAACCCTTGTATATTTGTAAATTTTGTAAATTAATTTTGTAAACTATTATTTCTAATTGGGGTTTTGGGGTTTTCAGCATTTTTGTATATATTGGAGTTTTGGGTATTTTTGTCTCCATTTTTGCAGGTGAGATCAAGTGGAGAAAGCTGGAATAGAGCTAGATCTAGGCCTTGAGGGTAAGATCTAGTCTCTAAAAATTTTTGCAGGGGCAGCCATTGAAGAATTTACAGTAAAATTCATATCTGAAGCAATTAATTTTTTTGAAGATGGGGTTTCAAGATTTAGCCCTCCCGGGCCCAGATCTAGCACCTCCAGCAGCATATCCCCGCTCTTGCGTTTCCTCGTCCCGAAAACTCGGTGGAACATGATTCATTTGACATTATGCAATGTTCCATCTAAATTCTTCATTTCGCAATGGGCATTAATATTATGCAAGGTACATGTAAATCAAATTCATCATTTGACAATTGAAATTACGTAATGAACATTGAAAAGTAAATTCATCATCTAACAATGACATTATGTTGAAGTCTAAAAAAGCATTAGAATACTTAACTAAAAGTAAACATAGAAAGCAATGAAATACTAGTGAATTGGTCAAAGTACTAAATAATAAATACTAAAAGAGTCAAGGACTCAATCATCAGTATCTAGAGTCAAAAGTTCAAAACTAGAACAATGAAAAGCATCTAAAATAAATTAACATCATGATCAAATAACAAATAAGCATCACGACACTCTCATGAGTAACCAATGGCACACAACCCAAACCATGCTTAATCTGATCTGGTCCATCCTCCTCATCTATTTTTGCATCCTCCTCTACATCCACATCCCATAGTGTAGTTGGTCTCATCCGATAATCTAGTGTCCTGCTATGTGCAAGACGCATGGCATTGTGCACTACAATTGTGAACTTTTTTTATTTTTATGTTTTTAATTGTTATTAGCGAAAAAAATTGGGGGACACCTACGTCCCTCTTGCATCCCCCTGAAAGCCCCCTTGCGTCCCCCAGTCCCCCCCACGAGAGATGTGTTTCATCACCACAAAAAGTCCCCCCGGAGTTTCCCCGAGTTTCCCCAAAAAGGGGACGTGGGGAAATGTTTCCTCGGGAGTTTCCCTAGCCGGGGAGTGTGGGGGAGCAAGGAAGCGTCCCCTACCCTAGGGGACACGTCCCTGTGGAACACTACATTCTTTCTAGGTAATGACAGTGCTCCACATGAAAGGAACTGAAAAGAACACACATGTGGATGCGTTGGCATCTATAGTGCCCCTCTTGCCTTGCCTCTTTATGCAAAATCATTTGAGATGGTTGGTGCTTTAGATAAACTTGTGGCATTCACAAGTTTCAGTAGACCTGATTTCTATGGTTTTCCACAAAATATATCTAATATTACCTTGCGCAAGGTTTCTTGGGAATTACCAGATGCATGTCATTTTAGTTTTGTTACGATTGGCCCAATGTTTAGCGGTCGGACATTGGACTAGCATGTATCTTGATTAATCAATTAACACACTCTGTGCAGGTATATGTCTTGCATTCCATTTGTTTCATGGAAATAATTGTTGTTCTAGATCAGCAAAGACGGCTTCTCTCTAAGTCGTAAATTACATCCTCACACACCAGTGATTGAGTTTGTGCAGTGGCAGCCTCACCAGCCACTGAGTTTGTGATTCGTAACCTTCCCTAAGCCCCTGTCACACTTAGTCACAAATTACAACTGAAAGCCACAACAAGTTGGCACTGCTCGTTAAAGATGCAACCAATGACTTCCCTAGCTCCAACATGTGTGATAAAAACAATGTGTATTTCCTCATTGCAACTTACCACTTGCCATCATCACATTTTGTCTTATGCTTGGGCATCTAATCGGTTCATCTACCCCTTCCTTTGAATACTTATACATGCACCAACCCTTTCCATTGATCAGAAGGCTTGACACCGATGATCTTGTTTACAGAGGTCTGCGTTCAATGCCATGTTTCGATTACATTTATTCCCATATGTGGCAGGAATTTCGTGTGAAAGGGATTGTAATGGCATTACGTTGTTACGGTCGAGTTCATTGATTAGAATCACATTTGTTTTGTGCCAAAGTGTTAGTTTTTGTGGGGTCGGATGTGTTCTAGCCATGAAATTTGGTGGAGACGCTAGAATACATAAGATCTCCAAGACCCAGAAACCATTTTTGGAAACTCCACCTAGAAGTGACTTAATTAGATTATTAACCAATTTTTTAATGTTTCGTAAGTCTAAACTTAGGAAAACTGGTTAAATAATCAGTATTAATTAGTCAAGGTGAGAATCATCTAAAAACTCACAGGGATCGATTCCAGATGATCCTAGCCCTCGATTAAGTTTTAATCTTGGTCGTTGGTGCTCCAACAGAGGATTATAAGAGGAAGTCGATGGGCACTTGGAGAACACACTTGAGAACACCAACAGTTCGATGGCAAATCGATTTCCAGAGTAGCAGCAGTCAGTGGCCGGAGAGCCAGAGATCGAAGCAATGAGTGAGGGGCAGGGACAGTGAGTCTGGAGGAGATTTTCCAGATTCAGAGAGGCAACAACAAGAGGGTCAAGTTATTCACAGTGAGGCGACGCAAGGGATTGCGCAGTTGTTTCAAATTGACAATTCGATTTACTAGAAAGGAATTTGTTCTTGGCTCCAGAGGCTGGGCAGAAGTTCTAAAGTGCTAGAGAGATGATTTCCTCAGTAGAGGTAGGCAGAACGACTTCATCAGAGACTGGTTGGAGGCTTGACACCAAAAGGACTACACAGAGAAGCACAGTGGCTGACAAAAGGCTTCTGGATGCCGACTTTTCTGAAGGCAAGTTGTGTCAAGATGGCATGTGGAGGAAGGGTAACTCCCTTCAATAATTTTGCCCATATTTTCTTGTTGTGGATTGCCAATTTCAGGCATCTAGATTGTACTCAGATTTTCACTGTTACATAATAAAATAAAACCCTCATCAACTGCACCAGTTTTCATGCATTGAGCTTTTCCAGGGACTTTTGTCCAAAAACAACAATGTTATTTTTATGTGTGTGCTAGTATTTTCTCAGTTCCAGCGCTATTTATTTTGAGCAATTTTATTTGTGAAGGTTGCAATGTGTTTATTTTGATGATGTCATAGTAATAAACTGAATAATTAATTTATGAGTTAGAAGAAATAATACCAGTTGCTGCAACAGGATTCAATATTGGAATTTTCACATAAAGACCATACGATATGCCCACATAACCATTATAGAAACCCTCGCACCATACCTGCGACCTAAGTGACCCTCTTGCCATTTGGACTTAATTTCGAAGACCCAATCGACAATTAAACTGGGCAGCGCTTCTATGTAGGGCATACCCTAAATTGGAATCCCTATAGGTCACTCACATATCCATTCCACAATGAAGCTTTGTCTTGCCCTATCAACCACAGTTGCAACTAGAACTATGCCTTGGACCTCACCTATGCCTTTGTAGTTGCAAATTGCATCCAATTGCTTTCATCAAGACTAGGCTACAAAAATCTGACTTGAACTGTGGTGAAAATCGTGACTAAGTCTTTCTCCCACCCCATGAGGTCGCAAGTCACAATGCTAGTCCTCGGTGGCACTACTGATGCAAAGTGCGACCTGCACTACCAATGAGAATGTGACTTGTGTTAGAGTTCTAATCTGTGACTAGACTCAAGTTGCAGATTGCATCCATTACCCATCAATGTTGTTGCTTGATATTGTGACTTGTGAAAGGCCTATAAAATGTGACCTTGTTGTTGATGCAGCTTGCGACTAGACTAAACCAACGCATAGTTTTGTTGTGGAGAGTAACGCACAAGTCAGAATTAGATGGACCACCCATATGTTTCACAATAAATATGTTTACTAATGAAATCGTTGTGGATGAATAACAAGAAACAACAGTGAGTGTTTTGGTGATGCATCTCCTCCACTTATGGTGATTGGTGTTGGAAAAAGCAATCACGTTGCAATTACAAGCGCAAATTTCCCACCATTTATGGCCAATGAATTATGTCAAGAACAAACAATTTACATCCATGTAACATGAGGAAAATATTGATGAGAATTGGCCCTTTTTTTGGGTGTTAATTTTTCTCCAATAGAAATCAATGAAGGTCTCATGGAAACCAATTACCAGAAAAAAGAAAATTCTTTTTTCATTACAGTTGGAACCAATTTGACTCTAATAGATTTTTCCGGAGTGTGTAATGAACAAAGTTCGTATACGCAAAGCAAACATTTAAAACATCTAAAATATAAAAGTATCTATCATAGAATAATAAATATATATATATAAATGTTTGAATACAGAAGAGATATGAGACGATGTTTGATTACAAATGAGGGTCCCATTTATATACCTAGGTAGGTACCCATTCACGAATGCTCATATCCTTAGATAAATTACTCTTCAATGCTAATTATTAGTTAATTATTCATTATTTATGATTTGTTGTTATTTATATTTATTTATATTATTTTTATACACATTTTATTCATGACATTGTCTTCCTCTTCAAAAAAGCTTTGTCCTCAGCTTATTGATGAAAAGGCTTGATATCCTTCTTATCACGAATGTCTTCTCATCCCATAACTGTCATCTATGAATATACAATGCGATATGAACTTTTGAGTGTGGTACAAATTATCGCGTAGTAAAATGATTTAGCCATCCCAAATTAATCTTCTACAGAATCTTGTGGTTACTAGAAACTTGGGATGAATTGTTGTCATAAGACTGGATTATGGTGACATCGACATTCTTGGGAATATAGGTCACTTGCTTCTAGTATGAATGATATGAGTTTGCAGATTGGTTGAGATGTGTGCTTTTATGATTTGGGTGTAGATAAGGAGTTCTTGCGATCTGATCTCCTTCATGTATGGAAGTTGCGTGGTTAATCGTTGGATCTTCATTTCAAATTTCTATTGTTTGAACTATAACATTTGAATATGTTTTTACTTCTACTAGTTTCTCATCTTCTTGACTTGTGATATTGACTAGATCGATATTCGTTCTTTTTATCTTCAACTTGGATAAATACGACAGGAGACTTCGATACTTCTTCTTGAGTAAGTTGTTCTAACTTGTCTTTTAGCGACTTCTTGTCACTTTTAAGATTTTTTATTTGTGTAAGAAGATTTTGATTATGATTCCTTAGACGTGAAAGTTCTTTGTTTTCTAATTTGTGACTTTGTTCTTAATATCCTTCTCTTCATCTTTCAAACTTTTGATTTGTTCTAATAAATTTTTATTAAGGTTCTTTAAACGTAATTTTTCCTCTTCTAATTCTGATAGGTGTTTCTTGAGTTCCCTCTTTGTGACATTAGTCTTCTTGACTTGTGCAAGTAATTTTTCAATGTTGTCCCTAGGGCGAGAAATTTCTTTGTCCTTTTTCGTTACTTCCTTGTAATGCATATCCTCAAGATCTTTATATTATTGTTGTAATGTTTCCTTGTTTTGACAAAGTTTGGTTATTTTTTCTTCTAAACTTTTAATATATGAATTTTCTTGATCTCCTAATTGCAATTTCTCGATACACTAGATTACATCATTTAGTAGGGGCAATGATGGATGTTCAACTTGCAATTTGGATTCTGTTTTCTTCATTTCATTATTAAAATTTGCATGTTGTTGCTCAAGTGTTGCCATTAATTGTTTTATATCTCTTGCTAACAATTTTTTTGTGTATCACTTAGATATTCAACTAAAGTAATAGTTTTGTAACATTTTATACAGACAACATTTTGATTTCTAAGTGACTCTGGACAATTAGGATATCCTCTTGAACAAAAAGGACATTTTGAGAAGAATCCACGGTCCTTTGCAGCGTGCATCTTTTTTCTTTTTCTTGATTTCTTTTTAACTCTTTAACTTCTTTTAACTCCTTTACATGTATATAACCTTGACTTTATGAAAAAAAATTTCCCTTCTTATGATTTTTTTCTTTTTCTTTCCACACTATTAAACCACAATTTTCTTTAGACTATTATAATCATAGTCCACTTCTTTAAGTAATTGAATAATATTTATTTTATTGAATATATATAAATATATATTATATATATATATAAAGATTTAAAACTCTTAGACTTTAAATGAGAATTTCTCATTAATATGCTTATACTTCTAATTAATAACTTTTTTTCCTCTTATGTAATATGTCGCCTTAATTCCTTCGATTAATATAACACCCAAAATCTTTAATCCAAAGCATGGATCAACTAGGGCAATGATTATATCAATCGATTTTTTTTGGACTTGATAATTGAACTGTGAACCTTAGAAACCCTCAATGCAACCTCAAATGGCAGTGGTCATTTTGGATTTTTTTGATGATGTCAACGAGGGGACAAGCACAGTTAATGGCGATAGAACGATTCAGAGGAGTTGCGACCATGGCAAGGGAAGGCACGGCATCCATCTATGGCGGTCTTTGACACAGCGGGAACAGCGGCGAATACAGAAGGAGGACAACTGGTCAATTTGAAATTTTATTGTCGGCAATTGAGTGGTAGGAGAGGACGAATAGGGAGACGGTGGCTTGGCATCTGCGAGTTGGGGTTGTGGCAGCAGAGGTGACAGTTCAAGGTTTCTGCGTCTGTAGGAGTGGGGCTCAACGTCAGCTACCCAACAGTGTGGCGTGCGGCAAGATGGACTTGTTAGCAACGGCTGCATATGATGATGTGTCGGGCGTCGGCTGCTATGGTGGTGTGTTTTGTTCGGATAGCTTCAACAGTCAAGGTTGTGACACCCAATTTTTTTTATTTTTTTTTTACATATTTTGTTGTTCTCTCTCTCTCTCTCTCTATATATATATATATATCTCTCTTTTTTTATATTATATTATATATATTGAACTTTTTTTAATACATAGTTTTTGGGTTTCTTTTTTCCTAATTTTTTAATACATAATATTCCTCTCTTCTTTTTCTGTTTTTTTAATCCTTATATATATAGAGAGAGAGAGAGAGATTGTATTTTTTTTACTTTTTTATCTCTTTTTATATATATAATTTTATTTTATTTTTATGGCCAAGGGCTTGAATGACGAAACTGGCAAAATAGAAAAATTCCAAACTCTTGTAGTGAAACAGTTCAACGACAACAAGATTTACAAATTTCGATGGCCAAAGACTTGATTTGAACAATACAGCTCTGATACCAATGTAACGAACAAAGTTCGTATATGTAGCGGAGAGATTCAAAATATCTTAAATATAAAAGTATCCATCATAGGATAATAAATATATATAAATGTTTGAATACAGAAGAGATATGAGATGATGCTTGATTACAAATGAGGGTCCCGTTTATATACATCGATAGGTACCCATTCACAAATGCTCATGTTCTTATAGACATGAATCTTCAATACTAATTATTCATTATTTATTATTGTTATTATTTATATTAATTTATATTAAATTATATATATTTTATTCATAGTAGAGTGAATATGAAGACTGAGAGATATCATATATACTTGTGATCTAGTTATAAAAACATTTGGGCACTCTTAGAATCAGAAATATTTTCTTCATTTGTGGAATGAAATGGGAATACCCGGCAACTTGGGACTGGATACAACTGCTTACAACATGCTGGAAGAGATGCAATTTTGGCGAAAATTGAAGCAGAAAGTTGTAAAGGGATAATGGAAGGCATGGGTATTAGCTATGGACTCCTTCCAAAACACGGTTGGGGAAGCTCAAAATGATCCTACACAAGTTATACATACCTTGATAATATTGTGATGCAGAAAGTGACTGTACAGTGGTCCAAATTATTATCTTGCTTTTAGTGAATTTGTTACATTTCTATTCTTATTCTTTGACTACAAATGTGTTTGACCAATGTAATTTGCTTGTAGGCAAAAGGGAGAGGATCAAGTGATGGACTTGGAGTCTCATGCATGATGGGTTCATGTAACCTGTAAAATGACTTTGTACCTCTGAAGACTAAAGGATGCTAAGGTTTGGTGTCCTTCTATAAAGGAGTTCCTTCCATTAGAATTGGAATGTGGACCCAAAATCTTGCCACGACTACCAGAATAACAATACACATATTCCTGGGACCTAGATAAAGGGGGGAAATGTTGAAGATTATTGAGATAATTGAACAAACCGGTTTTCTGGCACCATTGTCAGGGATAGTGTTTTTTGTTCCTAGTTCTCGACATTCTCTTCACTTCATCATTATCATATTCATCTTCTCATTATCGTCTTCTTCACCCGTCAAGCGGCATATTTTCTGGCGCTTCAACATCTTCTCTCTTTTTCATCATCATCCTTGACCCAACATCATCACAACTTTTTTTGGCACTGGGGTGTAATCTTTTTCATCTTTAGTCTCACTCATCCGCACATTCCTAACACTTGGACATTTGGGTTAGTTTCCTGTTTGCGTGGTGACTCCACTTATTCATCCTTTCGTAAGAGCTTATACTAGAAGAAATCATGGTAGCTTGGTTAACCCCACTCCTGATCCTGAAAAGGCTTTAAGAGTTCAATTAAACAAATTACGTTCTAGTAAGCATTTATTTTTTCTCGGACAAGAAGCCCTCCCTGATATCCACTTGCTTTTCCTTGACCCTGTCAAGCAAGATATTATGGATCTGTTTGCTCCTTGCAACTTTGCCAACATTCAGAGCCAGCGCCATGAACTTCCAAATTCTAGTTTGGACAAGAAACCTATGTTTCAAGGGAATAATGTGATCAGTGTCGAAGCCCATCTCAGGACATTTGCAACTTACCTAGTAAAATATTCTAACAGGGTTGCATATAATCATGAAGATATCAAAATGAGGCTCTTTTGTTCTTTCTCTACAAGAAGACGCAATGCAGTGGTTCTTGGACAAGCCTAATGATTCCTTTGACTCCCTACAAGCCATCATCAACGCATTCAAAGATAAATATGGGGATAAGAAGGAAGGAAGATATTTGCTTAAGATTGTCAACAATATTAAGAAGAACGAAAATGAGACGGTTGAAGAATTCAACAAAAGATTCAATAGCATTGTCAGGGAAATGCATCAAGACTATAAGCCAATTGATAAATCCTTGTTAGAACAATATCTCGATGCATTTGTTGTTGATACTTCTTATGAATTAAGGTGTTCTAAGACAAATAATTTAGTTGTTTCTCAAGCCTTAGATGAGGAACTGGAAAAGGATAAGAAAGCATCAAGAAAGTTTGAGAATCTTGGTTTCGAAAGAGGTCCGGTTAAAGCTAAGGGAAAAGAAGTCAAAGAAGTAGAGTATGACCCAGTTAAAGAATTAACTCAACTAATTAAGGAAATGAAGATTTAGCATGCTAGAAAAATTAATGCCATGCAAGCTAGGCTAAATGAAAGGAAATAAATCAAGCTCAGAATATGCAACCTACAAATAATAATAACAGAGGTAATAATAATGTATGGCTGAAAAGGAATCCTCCAAATGAGCAGAGACTGCCAAATCCGTTGGAATCCACCAATGTTGTTGATCATCCTATGCCTTTTTGCAGACCTTGTGAAGGTTTCCATGATGAAAGTTCATGTCCCGTCGCTAGAAGGATCTTAGACGAAGGAACAAGTGAGCAAATAAACATAATTAGTCAAAATTCTCAAGAAGAAGATTGTTGTATGGAAATGATCCCTTCATCTTTCACCATTAACAATTTCAATGATGAAAAGGATCCCATCATGTAGATATATGGTGAAAGACCATCTCAGGAACATATCTTAGAGATTTTCAAGAGTAAATGATATACTTGTCAAAAGAAAGGTAAAGATAAGAATCAAAACAAACAACAGGTTGCATCTAATACATATCAGTCAGGATTTAAGATTGTTTGGGTCACATGGGTAAACGATGCTAAAATCTTTGTTTCAGTCTTGGAGCTCCTAAAGATTCTGTCTCAGAGAATTGCATTTTTGAAAGCCTTAGGCGTATCCCAATAGGATAAGACTAATGCGCCCCATAAAGATGAAGAAATTAAGTCAAAAGATTTAAATTGCTACATGACAAATGAAGATCATCATCCTTTTCTCTTGACCTTATAAGTTAATGATTGCTTTCTTTACAACTATATCCTAGATTTTGGGGCCTCAACTAATGTCATGACCAAGAAGGTCATGGAACAACTGAATTTAAGGATCTCAAGGCCTTATCATAATATTTGTTCCATGGATTCGAAGAAGATTGAAGTCCTAGGTGTAATCAAGGATTTACAAGTAGCTTTGGCTAATTTTCCATACAAAATAATCAGCGTGGATAATGCTATCATAGATGTGCCTGATGTATGGAGAATGCTCTTATCAAGAAAATTTGTAGTTGATCTAGGAGGATGTATCCAGTTGGATTTATCATATGCTACTATTCCTACAGCAGCATGTTGTATGGATAGACTGTACAAAGAAGTCAAAAGGAGATATCATGTTGAGAACCCAAGGAGGCCAAACAATGAAGAGGTTGAAGCACAAGGACACCCTTTAGAATACAATGCAGTAGTAACTGAGTTCTTTCAACCTATCCAACATTTTTCTTCATCTCATCTCACAAGTAAAAAGAGGAAAAGGAACACATTTAGAGAGATCATGCAGTATGACATTGAAAACTTTCATCAACCAAATAGAGTCAGGATTCAACAGGGAACATCAAACAAGCAGTCTATGGATCCACTCGTGAGCAGACTAATCAATGAATGGATTGAATTGATTTACAATGAGCAATGAAGCTCAATAAATAATACAAATGTATTTACAGAAACAGCAGGTTTCTACTAAGAAATAGAAACAGCAAGTTTCTAAATAAGAAACTACTAATAGGATCACAGACGATCTTATCTACATAAATGAGCATTAAACACTAAAATAGCATTATTCTAATACAGACAAGTTCTCCAAATTAGACTTCAAAGATCACATCTGATGCCATAAGGCATCCTTTGTATTGTATCTCTAATCCTACTCTCTTAGATAGGATTTGTTTCTATCATTAGTTAGTTTCCATTTCATGCATATATATTTTATGTCTTTATATTTCATATGTTAAAATAGGATTTCTATTTCAGCAGATGTTCTATATATTTGATGATGTACACACGATAATTTTGATTTTGAGCGGATATCTATTTGATGTTACTTTGTTTTTTGGATATAGGATTCTGGATTCTCACATTCCTTCAGTGAAGCAACATGTCCTTAAGTAGAGAAAAATGTTAACCATGTACATATCAACAATCCAAGAAGCAGGGTGCAAGGTAGCAAACAACTTTTTTAGAGATCATTATCATCACTCAACATCATTCAATCATTGTAAACCCAATTTATACTTTTATTATTGTAAACGATCCTAGTATGACTATGAAACCATGTAACAACACCTAGGTAAGCCTGTGATTTTTGTCAAAGGATTTCATCCTAGGGAATTTTTTAACCTCCCCGAATTATGTGTGTTTGTAAACACGGATAATCTGTTGATTTTGGGTAGCATCAGATGTGCTCTAGCCACGAAATTTGGTGGAGAGACTAAGGCACATGAGATCTCCAAGACCCAGAAATCGTTTGGAGAAAGTCCCCCCGAATGAAGAGATATTAAAATAATTAATATTTTTAATGAGACTCTAAGTCTAAACTTAGGAAAATTAAAATATTAATGTGTATTAATATAAAATGGGTGAGAATTTTTTTGTCTTGCGCGTGCTCTGCTAGGTCATCCTCGACTGCGCTCCCTGTTCGGCCCTCGGCCCCTTGGCATGGCCCCTCCGGAAGCTCCACCGAAGGAGGCTGATTTTCAACAGGCCTTTTCAGAATTGGTCAGATCTTTACCTCCACAGAGACCTCGCCCAGCAATCTCCAAATTCGTAAAAAAGCTTGATGTTTTGCAGGAAGTAAATTTACCTCCAACCCTGCCTCGCATGGCCGCCCTTGCTCTAGCAGAACAAGGACTCATTGGGCAATTTACTGGTCTCTGGCTGTCGCCGGAAACAGTGCAAAGATGGGTGGAAAGGAACTGGTCTGATAAAACGCAAGGCAAAATCTCCATACGATTTTGTGGCAAAGGGTATTTCACCTTTCATTTTGAAACAAAAGAAGATAAAGACAATATTCCGGAATGGGCCCTATTTCATGGATTCAAGAGGATTATATCTCAACAAGTGGACTCCAGACTTCGATCCCGAGTTGGACATACCGAGCACTGTACCTGTTTAGGTCCGGCTACCTCACCTTCCTCTTCACTGCTGGGGAGATGAATTAGTTCGAGCTATTGGGAATTTTGTAGGAAAATGCATCGACCGCAGTGAACCTAAGGACAACATGCAGGCCTGTGCTCGCATTTTTGTAGAAGTCGATCTGGGCAAAGGACTTCCAGAAGCCATCAAACTCAAGGTAGATGATTGGACCCACATTCAACAATTAGATTACGAGCAGATCCCATTCAAGTGCAAGGTATGTCATGAATATGGCCATTTTGCTAATCGTTGTACTAAACTAGTAGATGTAGACAATACTCAGCAAGAAGAGCAATGGGAAACAGTGAAGAAAACGAAAGTTGCCCCTAATCCCAAGCCAAACCCTAAAGTTGGACCTACTTCTCGTATGCCTCCCATTCCTCCATCCTCCTCATCCTTCCCTAATCCTAATCGCCAGCGAGATCCTCAACCCTCTTCTCCTTCCTCCAACCCCTTCCATATCCTCTCCCCACCTAAAGATATTCCTACCCCCGTGGTCCAACCCGATCCCTCAGAATCCCCTCTCCCTCTGATTATCTCTTCCTCCCTCCCACCCGACCCACCCCCAACCAGAATCACTAAAAGCAATTCAAAGGAACAGGGTGCAACTCTTGACAACCAAAAGAAAAACGGACCAGGAAGGAAATCAGCTAAACAGCGCAGAGACGAAAATGCCCAAAAGGATATAGCAATAGGCATTCAAAATCCCATAGAGTCCTACATCTTAAGACAAATAGACAAAGATTCAGTAAACAAGGAGCAGGTAGGGCGAGCAACCCTCCGCAATCCTCATTTGAAATGATGAAAGTCCTCTCATGGAATAGCAGGGGACTAGGGCGCCCCTCCAAATCAAATGCCTTAAAAGACCTAATAACTCAAGAGAAACCAGAAGTTGTATTAGTACAAAAAAAACAAAGCAGGGACAGTTAGAAATGAGCAAAATCATTGCGCAACATAAGCAATATAAAGGATGTGCTTGTGAATCAAGAGGAGCCTCTGGGGGAATTGCAACACTCTAGAACCAAAACATCTGGAGTAACACAGCAGAAACAATAAATCAACATTGGATAAAGACCATTTTGAAAAGAATTTCAAGTAATCAACAAATAGTTATTTACAATGTATATGCACCAAACCATTATAGAGATAAGGAACAATGTTGGGACTCCCTCAGTCAGAATATAGCTGAAGAAGATAATAGCAACATTATTCTGGGGGGAGATTTAAATCTCATTTTGCACTCCAATGAGAAACAAGGCGATTGTTTCTCCCCAGATCCCTATAGAAATCAGCTGGAGGCTATAATGCAGGATGGTGATCTTGTTGATGTAGTTCCTAAAAACTGCAAATTCACCTGGAATAATCGTAGGTTGGGGAAAAACAATATTATGGAAAGACTGGACAGAATTCTGGTGAACATAACCCTCCTATCCACCTACTCTGCTGTTTATGCCTCCATCCACCCCTTCACAGCCTCAGATCACTACCCCACCTCATTGACCCTTGAAACCCACTGCCCTTTGGGACCTTTCCCCTTCAAATACAGCCCGTTGTGGAACGAAAACGCAGCAACCAAAGATCTTATCCAACATACCTAGCGACAGCACATAGAAGGATCGCCGGGTTATATTTGGGAAAGCAAAATTAAAAGAGTCAAACATGCTCTAAAGGATTGGGCAAAAACCTACTACAAAGAGTCGGAAGAGGAGAAAAGAGAGACAAAAACCAAGTTAGAGGAACTCCATAGCACAATTGAGAAGCAAGGATACCAGCAGGCAGATAAAAAACATGAAGATAACCTTTACAGCCAGCTTTATTGCATTAACAAAGAAGAGGAGCATAAATGGAGAATCAAGTCTAGGCAGCTATGGTTAAAGGGCGGGGACAAAAACACGACCTTTTTCCATAAACAAACCACAGTCCCGAAAATTAGAAACAGCATTACCTCTATCATAGATAGGAAAGGAAATCAGCAAATCAGCCATGGTGCTATCAAGCAAGCTGCTTCAGATCATTACAGAGAACTCTTAACTGAAAATGGAGAAGAAGAAGACTACGCAGACCTTTTACAATATCTGCCGAATAAGATCACTGCTGAAATAAATGAAAGTCTAAACAAAGAAATATAGGAAGAAGAAATAAGAGGAGCCATCTGGGCCCTTCATCCAAACAAAGCACCTGGCCCAGATGGCTTTCCAATTTGCTTCTATAGATCTCATTGGGGAACTATTAAAAAAGACCTCATCAAAATGATGAAATGGATTCAACGTAGAAAGAAAATGGGAGGCTACACCAATTCCACCCACCTAGCCCTCATTCCCAAGGAGAATCGACCCACCAACTTCTCCCATTTCCGGCTTATATCTCTTTGCAACTCCTCTTATAAACTCTTTACTAAAGTTTTAGCAACCCGCCTCAAGCCTCTGCTTCCTTTGATTATCTCTGAAAACCAAGGTGGGTTTATGGCAAATAGGGAAATATCAAACTCCATACTTCTTGTTCAAGAAGCAATACACTCCAGCCATACCAGGAACAAAAAAGGATTCATCCTAAAGCTGGATTTGGCTAATGCCTTTGATAGGGTCAGACACTCCTTTCTTATTGTTGTTCTCCAAAAAATGGGCTTTGCTGCTCTCTTTCTTGAACTCATTAAAGCGCTTGTATCACGGGACCTTGGATTTCCCCCCTTGTTAATGGCAGGCCTGATCCGCCCTTTCAATCTTCGAGAGGGTTGAGGCAAGGTTACCCTCTATCCCCCTACCTGTTTATCTTGATGGCTGAATCTTTCAGCAATGCTCTTGACCACAAGAGACGAGCTGGCCTCATTACTGGCATAAAGTATGAAAATGGAGTCAAAAACATTAGCCACTCCCAGTTTGTTGATGACACCTTGTTAATAGGAGGAGCGTCTGTTACAATTGCTTGATGGTTTAAAGCTCTTCTGGACAAATATATGAGCTATTCAGGGGGCATGATCAATCATCTAAAGCGCTGTATATATGGTTGCCATGCCTCAACCCAAACTTTTACAATATAGCCAACATTTTTGGGGGTCCTTGCAAGCTAAATTGGGACCATTTCAACTATCTGGGAATGCCTGTGAGCATAGGACCCATAAGAGCTGAAATCTGGGATACAACTCTTGATAAACTAAAGAGAAAAGTACAGCAGTGGGGATCTACTTGGCTTAATCCGGCAGGGACTAGTCCTCCTCAAATCTGGTCTCTCATCTCTTCCGCTTTACCAATTCACTCTTATGCAGGCTCCAGCCACTTTCCACAACAAAATGGAAAATATTCTCCAGCATTTCCTCTGGCAAGGGGGGGGAAATGAAAAAAAAGAATTTTAACCTGGTTAGCTAGAAGCAAGTTATCTCAGCAACCCAAGGCAACAACTTTTAGACTGCGAAATTCCCACCAGAAGCAGTTCAAAAGTTTGGAAACTCTACAAAAAAGTTATCCCCTTTATGGCACAAAATATATCCAAAGTTCCCAAGGGTGGAAACAGTGTCAAAATTGGAGCAAACAAGATTATGGGGAACCAGCCTATCAACAGCCAACTAGGTACGGACCAAATTCTCCTCTTCCTACACAATAAAGGAATACATTATCTGGACCAAATTCACAATGGGACATAAATTCGCAGACTTGGAAGGGATGGAGCTTCCCTCCCATTCCAAGAAATCTCAAGAAGAAAAGTACAGCAGTGGGGATCTACTTGGCTTAATCTGGCAGGTCGACTAGTCCTCCTCAAATCTGGTCTCTCATCTCTTCCGCTTTACCAATTCACTCTTATGCAGGCTCCAGCCACTTTCCACAACACAATGGAAAATATCCTCCGGCATTTCCTCTGGCAAGGGGGGAAAAATGAAAAAAAGAAGTTTAACCTGGTTAGCTGGAAGCAAGTTATCTCAGCAACCCAAGGCAAAAACTTTTAGACTGCGAAATTCCCACCAGAAGCAGTTCAAAAGTTTGGAAACTCTGCAAAAAAGTTATCCCCTTTATGGCACAAAATATATCCAAAGTTCCCAAGGGTGGCAGCAGTGTCAAAATTGGAGCAGACAAGATTATGGGGAACCAGCCTATCAGCAGCCAACCAGGTACGGACCAAATTCTCCTCTTCCTACACAATAAAGGAATACAATATCTGGACCAAATTTCGCAATGGGACATAAATTCGCAGACTTGGAAGGGATGGAACTTCCCTCCCATTCCCAGAAATCTCAAGAAGAGTGTTGACAGTCTTCAGATTCATCTCCACAGCATTGTACCTATCATCAAAAATGGCATTGACAGTTTTCGTTGCGATCCCACAGGTTCTAGTTACACAATTCAAGTTGGCCACCATTACTTGTGCAACAGGGACTATCCTGCTCCTCCCTGGACGCACTGGAAAAATGTTTGGAAGTCTGAGACCATCCCCAAAATAAAAAAATTTATCTGGACTCTTTTAAAAGGGAAAATCCTTACATCTGAAAATTTGCAAAAGAGGGGTATAGTTGGGCCCTCCCGATGCCCAAACTGTCAAGGGGCAGAAGAAACTATCTAGCACCTATTCATCACATGTCCCTTTGCAATCTCTTGTTGGAATGGAATCCCCCCTACTGGCCCTCCCCCTTGGAACCCCCACCATTCCATTCGTGAGATTCTAAGCCTCTAGAAGAAGAATTACCCTTGGCAGCATAAGAAGAACAACATAGTTAAAAGGGTATAGGATGTTCTTCCCTATGCCCTTCTATGGAAAATTTGGCTTGCAAGGAATCGCAAGATCTTCAAAGACAAAGAGACTATCACAAGGCAACTATGCAGCAAAGCTAAAAGTTTAACGATAGAAACCATTTCTGCTAAGAACACAAAGAAAATTGATGTTGCCGGCCTCTGTGTAGAAGAAAGAGACTTTATTGATAGCTTGATAGACAACAGCAGGGGCATTCAAACAGCAAACATTGACAACCACCATTCCAACACTCCCAGTCACAGTTGGAAAATTACAGTCAAACAAGAAGAATTCTCAGAATGGCTCCAAAACAATAATTCCCATTCCCTCTTCTTCGATGGAGCCTCTAAATCCAATCCTGGAGCGGCAGGTGCAGGTGGAGTCATTTATAATCCCAGTGGAAATATCATAGCCACCTTTGAGTGGGGATTGGGATCTCTATCTAACAACAAGACAGAAGCGCTTGCTCTCTATCAAGGACTAAATCAGCTGCAAAAACTTGGTATGGTTTTTGGAGACTCTGCCACCATTATTAGTCTCATGATCAGCAATCGTAAGGTTTCCAACATCTTCATCCAAAAAACAATAAGCAGGTGCCAAGCTCTAAACCACCAAAACTAGGATCTACGATTTTACCACGTGCTCTGTGCCTTCAACAAAGAAGCTGATAAATGTGCCAACCAAGCGTGTAGCAGATCCAAAGAAATCTCCTCTGCAACAATGTAGAATTCCAACATCATTTACCTTGACTTTTTCCTCATGGCCTGTGACAATATATCCAAATCCGATCCCTGCAGCAAACTCAAGAAATATCCTGACAGGATCCAGCACCATCCCTTCTCTGCCAAATCTTTGTCAGCAATTTTATCTCTGCCCTTCAATCCCGCTGCCAACCTTACGCTCTTAATCTCTGGTCGATCCCGTGTCTCCCGTGACTATTCCCTTCTCGCCCTCATGACTTTGTCCTGCCTATCCTGTGGTCCGCTCTCCTTAAATCCGACCACCCTACCGCATCTCAGCATTCAGAAGTTGTGATCCCAATCCCCTGCATTTTTTCTTTGTCCCCTGTTTAGCTGAATCCCCCAGCTCTTTGTCGCTTCTGCTCTCTCTTCCCTTCCCCGCTGCTCCTCCGCTCCTTCTTTCCGTGTCCTCTACAACGCAAGTCCTCCTTGCCCTCCCTTATTTTTCCCGAAAGCTTATCTCTCTCACTATCTTGATCCACAGAACGATTCTAGTCCCGGCTCCATTTCTGTTCCAAGCTCCGAATCAGTCCCTTCATTTTTTAGCAGGCCCTCTCTCTTCACTCAAAGCAACAGGACAGCATTCAGGACTCAAAAAATGGCACGGAGTGAGGATTGCCTACACTGCGCAGACCTCCAGGCGGAGTTGGAACAAATCAGAGCGCACCAAAGAATTATGGACTCCAAAATCGACTCACATGCCCAGATGACCAGCGAAAAATATGAAGCAGACCTCAATCTCTTCCTCCATAGGGTCTCCTCGCTCCAGGAACAGTTCAACGAACTAGCCAATAGATGCAGTCGCGCTCAAGAGTCCATTGACATCCTCAAATACATGCTAGAGAAACGTAATGTGCCCAGCACTAGCTCATCAAGCTTCAAGAATGCTAAAGCTGACAGCAAACCAGATGAATCAACAACTGGCCAAATCAGCCACATCAGCATAGACTAAGGTGTATTGCAGATTCTATTTTCTATTATCTCAGTTTGTTAGAATCTACACTTGCTCATGTTTTCCACAATTCAGAAATGACAAAAGCTTAGGAGAATTTTGTATCGCAAACCACCTCCTAGCTCCGCCTACGGGCCTCAAAATCATGTATCTCAGGAGCTTAGTCTCCCAAATCTTTTTGGAATATAAATAGCAATCGATTATGTTAAAAATATATATATATATATATATAAAATGGGTAATAAAGTTCTAAGAGACGAGGATCAAGCTAGATCTAATCTTAGTCGTTGATTAAGGACTTAATCTCAACTGTTGAATTGTCAACAGGAAAAGTATAAGAGGACGCTTCAGGGTCAGTTGGAGACACACCAAGAGAGATCAAGAATTCGATTTTCTGGGGCAAGGTTTGTTGAGAAATCAAGTTAGTGAACAGTTGCAGTGGGGCAGTTCAGCAAGGAATTTCGATCCAAGGTTGAAGAAAACATATCAGAGAGGCAGCAAAGTGTCGGAAGAAGCAATGTCGAGCCTAGGAGGGCTAACGCAAAGGCTAAGGAGGCCAGCGCAGAGGAAACAAATGCCGGAGAAGAAGACGTAGAGAATGCAAAGGCAGACACAAAAAGCCGCAGAGGCTGATGCAGTCAGTGCAGAGGGCTGTAGAGGCTGACGCTGGGTTGAAGAGGCTGCGCTAAGGAGGTTCTATAGGGCAGACTAAGAACAGATCAGCTAGGAGAGGGTGACGCGGTTCCAGCGCAGGCCTTGGAGCAACTTTCGTTGTCCAGCACAAGGAACAGCCAAAGTCACTGTGGGGTTGATCATCTGATTGTTGATTTACAGGAATATTTGTCTCCAAAGAGAGGTACTACTGCCAAGGATATTCTCTGAAGGGTGAGCCATTTCTGGCACCCTAGTTGTATTCAGAAATTTGCTTAATAATAAAACCCTCATATATGTTGCACCGGTTTTCCCGAATTGGGTTTTTCCGAGGACGATTGTCCAAAAATAACGGTGTCCCTGTGTTGTCTCAGTGTATTTCAGTTGTTGATCTATATATTTATGAAGCCTGCAATTGTGTTTACTTCGATGTTTATGCTATTAAATAACTTGTTAATGTAAAGAACAAGTAGGAGATAGTAAACTAGAATCTAAATATTGCAGTAGGGGTTTCTAATGTGTTAGATTCAGAAATTTTCACATAATCGGCAAATTTTTTCTCCCAAATGAACCCCAAAACTAGGGTGGAATTCGTTAACAAGGTCTTAGGTGAGTGCTAGTGTTTATCAAGTCTACGTATTTTTCATACTAGATCATATTGTGTCACGGGATTGAGCAGTGCCTTAAGGGTTTGTGTCTAAATGTGTATTTCCCCTTCTAAGGGTTGAATTAAATTGTAATATCTTGTAAAAAAAATATTAGTTCATGGTTAATCATAGTTAGACACCATGGCTAAAGTATTTGAGGGTGGAAAAATAATTAATCTCCTCTTTAGTCTTTTAATTAATTTTTATGGAAAAACTTTTAAAAAAAAATTAGCCAGAAAATTAATAATTTATGAGTCAAAATTAATTTGAGAGAAATTAAATTCTCTCCAAGTGGAAAATCATCAAAAATTCGTGGGTCAAAAAAGAATTAATTTTTGGAGGTTCTACACCAAGTGAAAAATGGATTTTTTTTTTTAGAAATGACCCCTTGAACTTTGGTGGTTAAGTCAAAGTGAATTTTTTGAGGATATTAGTCCAAAATATTATTTTTTGGATTAATAAAAAGGAGTTTTAAGAGAAATTCGAATTTTTACTCAAAATAAAAAAATAAATAAAAATCCAATCGACGATGGAGATCAAGTTATTTCAATTGAAGATCGATGGGTGAGATTATTTTGACAAGGATCAAGCCAACTAGCCATTATTTTCCACTTAGAGGGGTTTTCTTCTCTCATTTTCTATATAAGAAAGCTATCAAGCTTCTCATTTCAACTTTGGATGATGTAACAATTATCTGATGCACTGAGCAAGACTCTGCGGAAATTTTTTGCACTTAATACAAAGTCTTTGGGTTCAATTCAAGGTGTCTCTCATTTGTTGATATATGGTACATGTTGGATGTTTATTTGATATGCTTTGAGGTATTATATTTTCGATTATTATTTCAATTGTTGGTAGAGGAACATCTATTGGTACAGATATCTTACCTTAGGTGTTGGGTGAGAGTAAATACTCTAGATCTAGTGAAGTCTGGCAGGTATCTCCAGGCTTATAGATTTATTGCATGAATCAATCCCCTCTTATTTAATAATTTACCATTTGAAATGCATTAAGTTACAAGTTGCTCCATCCCTTCGCCTCCAAATTCACAGACTTTGAGGGGATCACACCCTTGTTTGGCTCCAAGTCTTAATCTAACGAAAATCTTATGCAGGAGGGCTTTGCAAAAAATTAAAAAATTATTCTCTCATTATTTCCAAAATTATTTTACTTGTGCCATTAAGTTTAATATGCTAATAAGAGCAAATTTTATTTTGTAAATTAATTTTCCACTAACCCTTGTTTATTTTTTGAAGTTTTGTAAATAATTGTTGTGGTTTCGGGTTTTATTTCAATTTTTGTATATATTGAGTTCTTGGGTCTTCTCTATTTCATTTGTGCAAGTGATAGCTCAAGAGTTTGTTTCCCAAGTCACATTTGCTCAACGTCCAGCTGAAGAAGGAAGCTGCTAGCCCTTTGAGGTGATTTTGCAGTATTTTCTTGAGGTATATTTGCATTTTCAGGGGTTAGAGGCCACTTGGAGGCTAGCCGCAGCCCCCAAAGGCTTTCTTTTGTTGGCGTCAGCCTTTGTTAAGGGCTTATAACCCTAACGGCAGCCCTCTAGGGCTTAGCCACAGGCGTTAGGGCCTTTTTGGGCATGTCACAGACTTTTTAGGCCTTGTTTAGGGTAGCGACAGCCCTTTAAGGACTTGAAACCCCTAGCCGCATCCCTTAGGAGGATTGTTTCTGCTTGCTGTGGGACTTTAGAGAGCCTCTGCCCTAGGCTGCAAGCCTATTAGGCCTCCTCACCCTAGCCGTTGGCCTTATTGGGCCTTTATCCCCTCACTACAGTCATTTTTGGGCATATTTCTGTGTTTGGCACTTGATTTTAGCACTAGCATTTGTGGTTGCAGGCTTATGGTAAGTTTGGAAAAGGCTTCAAGTTGATTCTTAGATTACTTTACCAATGATCCATTGAATCTTTGAGCTAATAATTGGGTTTGTAGGTTCCATTTTTCATTGAAGGAGTTTTCAAGAGCTTGAGGTCTCATTTGTCCATCATTCAACCCTAGAATCCCTAGTTTCAGCCACAAGAGGGATGATCCATTATTTGTCAAGGCTAATATTTCTGTTGCAGGTGTTTGAAGGAACTCCAATCCACCTTGGGAGGTCAACTAGCCATCTAGCAAGGCCTTAGGGCCATGGGTTTGCTCTCTAAGCTCATCTATTTCCTCACTGTCTGAAGTCATTTTATAACAGTGGTAAAATCTCTAAATACATACCTTAAACAAAGCCCTAAAATATATTGGCATAAGTGAATAACCATCATACATTTAATTTCAAGTGATAGGAAAGATTTGGGTTATCGCATTTTGATGTTCTAAGTGGATTTAGAGGACTGTCATATGATTTCTAAGGTCTGATATATGCATTTGCAGTTCTGATATAAATCATAACAGTGATAAAAGGAACATCTAAATTCACAAGAAACTCATTTTGATCCTTTTAAGGATCATTTCTCTCATTGGCAAAGAGATTTAAGTGCTTTTGCTCTAAGCGGTTGGACTAATCATTGTGGAGCTATAATTGTTGTCTTTCTGGTCACTCTTTGCATTTCCATCCTTGCATTTGCATCATTGGCACAGGTCTGTCTCCATTTGCATCTCAAGATTATAGAATAAGTGCTCTTTGATATCTAAAAAAATAATTTTGCTCTAAAGAAGTGAGTTTAATCACATATGTTGTTGTAAGAAGTTTGAATGATTGCTAATGCTCTAAAGTTCTATTGATATTGCATAAGTGTAACTTGTCATTTTTTTTGTTACTTTTAGAGCATCTTGCTTATTGAAGAACTTTGTGTCTAATTGCTAAAGTAATATAATATTGTTCTTGCTCATTATTGTTATCATATAAAGAGCATTGAGATTGCTAATTGATGAGATCACTTTATATATCTTTCGAGCATTCCTCGTTGTCTCATTTGGTTTCTAATTTGCATATCAAATCCATTGATAAAGTGATGCTCCTTGCTTTTCTCTGTCATTGTTTTAGAGCACTTATCATCTTAATATTGTTAATCATTGGATAAATCTTGAATTGTTCTTAAAGCACATTAAATTGGCAAATTAAGTGGTTCATTGGCATATTTTCTTTAGTGAGATTTGTTCCTATAATTGCTCTTCAAGTACTTCTTTATGCTCTTGTGTTGAACATCATTGAATCTTAAGTAATTTAACTTGAAGTACTTAAAAGCAATGTTGCGAACATCGGCATCGGGATAAAATCAGAAAGGGTCCGGAAAACCAAAAAATCAGGAAAATCAGGAAAATATTGCTAAAAAATCGGCAAACTTAAGATACCATAAAAATATCTTTAAAAATTGCCAAACATCGGCCAGGCAAAAAATCATGATTTCGAGATAAAACCGGGATGTTATCGAGATGTTCGCAACACTGCTTAAAAGTCATCTAACAATCTCACATAAAGCTATCACTCATATCTTGCATATCATTCTAGGATTAAAATTGCATCTATAAAATATACCTCCAAGCATAAGCTTGGTTGATAAAAAGATAGGAACCCCCTCTCTCTTGGCTTGCGACACTTGATCTTTGCACTAAGGTTAAAACAGGTGACCTTGCAGTTCTCTTGTGGATATACTTTGTAGGAACAGAGGCACCTGGGTTTTCAAAACCTCACAAGAGGTATCATTAATGAGGCCATAGCCTCCTTATAGGCTTCTTTCTACAACCTTCATGCAAGACTTGCTTCAAGACAGCTAAATTGGCAGTTCTAATCTAGAAAGGTATTCTAACTAAAATCAACTAAGAGCTTGCCTCTCACTTAGTTTTAGGTGTTGTGTCTCATATAGGATAGTTTCTTATCCTAGCAGCAACTGTTCATCTGGTAACTTGGATTTTAATTCATATTGCGCAAGTAATTTGACTCCTAAGGCACTAGTTTTTAATTAATAAATTCCATAAATTTAATCAAGTGGTCTTTAAAGAATTAAACTTGTCAATCATCCTCAACCAAGTTGTTAGGCCATTCAGTTGTGTCTCCCGTACTCATCATCTCATCCATAGGGTCTACCCCCCATAGCCTATTGTGGAGAGACAACTTAAACGGAGAGGGTCAGGATTAGAGTGACAACCCCTACCCTGAGCATTGTCGCATTCTCCCATACAATTTGAGCGACAACAAAACCAAATGGCATTAAATGTGGAATACCCAGCATAAAGAAAGCCAAGGTTGATTTGAAGAATGCCTAAGCTGAAAAAGAGAGCACAACATAGCTAGCACATTATCCAAAGTCAAAAGGTTAGCTAGAAAAGGAGCGCTCAATCTTTAGAGGCTCAAGTGATAATGTGATTGGGGTTTTCAACAAAAATGGCCCAGATCTATGAGTGACTATAATTTTCTTCACATACTAGTACACTTCCCAAGGGTAATCACATTTGATGCCTTTTCTATTTAGTCAAGAGCTAAAATAGGCACAAATGGACCCTTGTTTCATACATGTCAAGGTAACACTCTCGTAGAATGATGGCACATGGCATGAATAAATGATCCAAGGAACACTTGAAGGAATATCTTTAACCATCCAAGGAGGTAGCAGGCAAATAGATATTCAATACAACAAATGGATATCACAAACCTATTCATCAACTCATGCAAGTCTCCATGACTTTGCAACAACACTGAAAACAAGTACTCTAGGGTTTCCAAGAACCATCTTTATTCTCCTCATAACTTCTCTTCTATCATAATGTAAATATTTCTTATCATAATGCCAACAGCTATGTTGAGATCAATTTCGAATGTAATAGTCATTAGGCATTAAAGAGTCATGAGGAAGTTCAAGAGTCATGAAGGTAGATGAAAGGCCATGATAGGTAAATAGTCACCTCACTTCAATAAATACACTTCCATGCCTCATTTGTAAGGGACTTTAGTACTTAAGCTAGGACTAGCGTTAAATAGTTGATTTGTGCTTAAGGAGCCAGAGGTACTTAGCCCTTGGCAGATAGTAGATGAGTTGTGGTGAGGCTAGGGTTTTGCTTTGGGAGATGGTACGAGCAGCCCATGTTCCACTATTGGGCTTTGATGCTTTGGGAGGTGGTATGAGTAGTCTGTGTTCCATTATTGGACATGTACTTGTATTTGCAGCAACATTAATAAGTTCTCTTTCGGCATTGATTCCAATGCATTTCCATGGTGGTTATAATGGTTATCTGATATTTCCATTATGTTTGTATGTGTGCTTGCATGTGGGAAATATGTCTATGAATAATTCATTGCTATTGCACGTGTGTTTGCTTTTGCATCTCTACTCTTGTATTCCACACTATGCTGGTAACATATTGTAAACTGATTTGCAATTAACCTATGGTACTTTCCTATTCATGTATGTCTTAGATGGTTTTAGATCACTAATCCTTCTTGTGCCATGCTTCTTATTGTTTTGTTGTTACATTCTTGTATCATGTTCTGTAGGTTGTCAATCTTGGGTTGACCTCGTCCCCATTGTCCAAGCATTTCTTTCTTGCCCTCACTCGAACATCTCCACATTTCACAGCTAGGAGCAAAACCTACATGGTGGCATCCAAGACCACATCCCAGATGGGGCTCCTATCCCAAATAGTGCGAGGTCTAAATGGGACTTCCCACCGAGGAGACCCCCTAACTGTTGGCAAGACAATTTTTCCCGTCAACACACCCACAAATTCTCTTGACCCAGGTGTTGATCCTAAGAGGGAAACCCTAGTTTTCCTTCTCTCAACTTAAGGACTTATTTGAAGGTTTCATGAGCCTTGGATTAGCTAATTTCACTGCAAGAAACCTTTTCTCTTTGGTCTTGACCTCTGAAACTTTTATTATTGTCAAATACATCAAACACTAGGTCTTGCACCCCCCATTTTCTAGGTCTTTTCCTTGAGAGCGAATTGCTTCCTTAGAGAAGCCTTGAACTTATATTGTGTCTCTCTCTTGAATGAGCCCTAGGGAGATCATATTATACCGTATCTATAGCCCATCTATTTTATAAATGATCTCTACTCCTCTTATTGGGACACCTCCCGTCGGTGAAAATCCGTAAAGAGTAGGGGGTTTTGTCTAAGTTGACAGTGGGCGTCTACCCCATTGTTGTCCCATTGTCTAGTTTATACCATGTCAGGATTCCCTCTCCAAGGCCTGCTAGATTTTACAGCAACAGGGCCCAAGTACTTAATCCAAAAAAAACTGAACCACAAAACCAATGAAGTTATACCTTGATTAAAGGTTTTCAACACAATAGATAAAAACCATATGCACAGTGCATGACTAAATGTGTAAAGTATATCAATGGTATCATCTAGAAGATCCCTATCTCAAACTATTGCCTCTTTAAGCTTTCAAGCCCTTGAAGCCAATTCAAGCAAGACCTGAAGACACAACTCTCCATATGACAGCTTATGTTGGTAGAGAAAGCCAAATGAGGCTGCATCCAGCCCCTTGATTTGATAAAAGATGCAACAATATTGTTTTGCAAAGTAATATATAAGATGTACTCTGAATAAATAGAAAGATAAAAATCATATTAATGTTCACAGATGACCAAAGTAGGTCAGTGGGACTTGAAATTGCATAGGGCTGACCAAAAAAGAACTAAGGTAAAAATAAGTTCTAACTCTATTGGTGACAAAGTAGTTAAACACTATGACTCTAAAACAATGTGGACAAAATGAACACTGTAAACATAACAACAGGGGGTAAACCAAAGTTGGAAAGAGAAAAATACATATTGAAAGTTGCACGAAATATTTAATAAAAACAAACCCCAATCATGGCACCATTACAAAGGTTTGATAGATTTGTAGCTTTTTAGATCAAGTATTTACCATAATTATTGATTAATTATGCTTGTAGATAAAACCAAAGACAGTATCATGGAGTTGACCATTATAGACATTGTTGGTTTGATGACACAACAAAAAGGAGAAGAAAACAAGCCATTTAAAATGCCAATGGTTACCTGGTGATCTTCACGAGTACCATCAAAGGGGACTTCCAATCGTCGTCGAAGCTTTTGCAACCTTTCTTCCTGGAATTCGATCAAATACCACTAACTTTCAAATTAATGTGAGAACGTGACATTGTTACTGCCTATAGGTACATCTCAAAAAAACAGAAATTGAACTTGAGCACTAATATGAATTTGCCACAACTCTCTTTCTTTATAAATTGTATACTGTTCCATGGTTACTAATCTTAAAATCAGACAAATCACTTTCGTGTTCTCTTCTGCACCAGTGAATATTGGACTTTGCTTTACCAAGGGAATTTGCACAGAATAACTTGTAAACAATATAAGGATAAAGTTCATTCAAGAAAATTGGAGCTAAAATAACATCTCATGCACTAACATGCATTTCTAAACTTTTTTGTTCCATATGCTCATAAAAACTGAAAATCATTTAATAGAAAAGTATTGAGTAAAATTTTATAATAGCAATTATATCTGATTCATACTACATAGTAACTAACTAAACATTTGATAAAGAAATGCGAAGCTCAATTGTCAAACTCAAGCTGCAACGAAAACTAAGCATCATAAAATTGATAATAACAACCAGAAATAAGTGACCCAACAAATTTAATTTTCGAGCATTAAGGTAATTTAAAAGATCCACATAGAAAAAAGTCTAGTTGATTTGCCAAAATGAGACTGCAAAGTATGAAAATGTTATGATCCTTGCTGTCTTTCCTATAAATGTTTGAAGTAGGAAAGAGAATATTTTTCTACATTTCATACCTGACGAGGACTAAGATCAAGGGTAACAATCCTTTCACTGTCCCCTTGATAGTTGACAAGGGTACGATGAAGAAAAACTCCCAGCCATGTTCCTGAGCCGAGCACAACAGTTGCTGCAGCAACCAGAAAATAAGTAGGAATCAGGACCCTAAATAATAAAATTAAAATCAAGGTCAAACCAGAACAACAACAACAACAAAAATTGCATATATCACATATAAATCAAGATACATTTAGATCAAGATTGTTAAATCCTGGAACTAAGAGCAGTCAGAAAAGAACCCCCTGCCTCTTAAAGAAGGGACAGAGCATATATGCTTTGGCCTTGTTACCCCTCATGTCAGCAGGGGTACAAATACAATTTTTTATTACATTCATCACCATTGTAAGCCCAAGGTTACAAGTTAATCGTTGTAACAACCATGTGAGGCCCTATATTAGGTGTCCTAGACCTTGTGTTTGGTTGGCCAGGTTACCACACAATCTAGCAGGCCCTAAGGAGGGAACTCCTATAGGACAAAGAACTAGACTCAATGATAACAATGGGACAATGGCCCGCTATCACCATAGCCAATGTCCCCTACTCTTTATAGACTTTCACCGATAGGATTCATCCCAATAAGATAGATAATCACTTTTGATATATATTCTAGGGTTTATGGTTCCAAGTGATGAGGTAGGACCTCTCAAGAGAAGCTCTATGTGATAATGTGACACTTTTAAAGGTTCTTTGTTCCCTCTAAGAGACCTAGAAAAGACTTGTGCAAGACCTAGGGTTTTGTGAATTATCGTGGACGAAGGTACTCATGAGATCAAGGCAAGGAGGAGAAAAGTCTTCTTATGATTTACTTCACCAAGTACTAAGCTCATACAACCCTCAAAGAAGTCCCCAAGTTAAGGCAATATTAACTAGAGTTTCCCTCTTAGGGCACACCTAGGGCAAGAGATTATGTGGATGAAAACACAATGGATGCTTACCATACTTTGAGGTCTTGTAGATAAGGCCCTAGGCTTGGAATTTATGCCTAGAATCAACCAATTCTTCCTCTAATGCAATTCTTTCTATGCCCTAGCTTAGCCATCCTATTTTAGGGGACTGAAATCTAGGAGAAGAAATTTATGGAGAAGATTTGAATTTGATCACCAAAGACTTGGACCAATGCCTTGTCCTTTGGGCATATGGAGTCCTAGATGCTCTAGATTAGCCAAAATTGTCCTTAAGGAGGTCAAGAATTGATGCCCTAGGTACCAACCCTCAACAATTACCCACTCAAGAATTATGTAGTTTTATGGAGAAAAACAATATTTCACCACTAGGAACATTCATCACATGTCATACCATGAGTAACATATGCAATTGCCTACCAAATAGCTCTCAAAAATTATCTTCACAAAATTAGGGCATGGTATAGCATTAATCTAGTTGCAACAATTCCATACATTAAACATTATTTCAAGAACAAAACTTTAATAAAATGCACTTACAAGATGACATGCAATATATCCATCCACAAATCAAGAGATAGCTCCGAAGAAGATCAAAATCAGCTCCAAATATCGAAATGCATCCAAGATACTCCAATAGCCAATCAAGAACAAGTGTGAATTTGCGAAAGAGGCCAAAATTCCTAAGCGATGATGATGATCAATACAAATGAAGTTATGTTCTATTTATATGCGTCCTACTAAGTTGAATTATGCCTACTAGCCCCCCCACATTATAAAAAAGGGAAAGATACATCCCTTGATCACAAGCCAACAAAGTAGCTTTACAAAATTATGAATTAGCCATCCAAATGCAAACTGAAATGATGATGTCATGCTGGTGTAGGACCCTTGGAGGGCCACGTTGAGTCTTCTTGGTGCCAAAATGTGTGAGAGGGCTTCATAATTCTCGAACTAGGGGGTGGCCCCTAACTCTCCAAGTAAATCATCATGTGGGTCCCAATTTGTGTTTGGGGCACAAAATTTGGTCTCATGGGTCTCCTGATGATAGAATAGCTTGTAACACTCCAACACTGAGAGCTCTAACGACGGTGCTTGCCCTCCTATGTCTCAAGGGGTGAGACAAACCTCCTCTAGACCTTGGATCAACTACCATACCATGTGGTAAATGCTAATTTCGTTGGAGCACACTGGTCCAAGTGCATCATTTCGTGAATAATGTGAGGCAATGAGTAGACTGTTGAGGGTGTTGAAGGTGCCCATAGTGTGAAATGATGCTTTGCACATGATAGGAGTCCCATGGATCTCGATGCTTCACCCAGGGGTGTCAATATGATCCTTTGGTGGACTTGAGCCCCAATTAAGTTGCGCATCCCATGATGAAACCAATCTACCAATTAGAAATAATGTCCAATGTTGCATCCTCACCATCAGGTACAATAATTCATTAATGCTTCTAAGTGAACCAAACTTGTTTATCAAGGGCACATTAAGACTTCATATGGGGATTCCCTTACAAGTTTGAGGCTTTGATCTCGAAGCAGTGTTACCTCCCTAGGTAGGAGTGGTCAATAAACAACCCTATTAGGTGTTCCCAACCCCTAAGGGGAAAGACAGTTCCCTGGTACATCCTTCAATTAATAGGTGTCATGTGAATGATGATGAATGGATGTGGACACAGGGTTCTCAAGGCCAAATGCCATGGATTCAAGGGTGGCAATGATGAGGGATGTACACATATTGGGTGTATAGATGTAGAAGCAGGCAGTTGTGGATACATGAGTTACCCCGGCCTTTGCTTTTCCACCCTTCTTTATTTGCCTTTTGTCTTTTCTTGATTTTTCTTTATATTATTGCTCGGGGCTCCAGGATATTAGAGCATGTTGTGCAATGATGTAAAGCAGTTATTTCCCCCTTAAGATGGGGCAATTCATCGCCCACCAAAGGTTGGGACGTGCAGGGGTTCCTTTAATGATGTGGGGACACTCAAGGGGGAACCAAGGTGATGGCCATAACTATAAGAGGTAAGGCTCATGTTTCGCTTTTGCCCACCTGCTATATTAAATAATTCAGCCATCTTTTGCATTTTATAATATTCCTTTTATTTGATTCTTTCCTATGGCCATGATATCCATTTAACTTTCTCTTAGTTGCATCAACCTTCGGGGCAACATTTTCAGGCCTAACCCATATATGTGGACAAGGCAAGGGAGTGTGTCAATGCCATGGGGACCCAATGGTCATGTGGATCTAGAGAAGGAAAATGATGAAACAGGGCTCATAAAGTGCTCAACGAAGTGAAAAATGTGGAACAGGAAAACAGGACAACGCTACCAAAATCAGGATTTCCCAAGTAGTTCCCTTCATAAAACCATAGATGAATAGGTGTCATGTTCCTTTTTCTGGTTTCCCTTATGGCGTGGTTAGGATGGACTTCCAGGGTTGGTGGCAGCTAGGTCACAAGAGCAGGTTTACTCCATCAACAAGCCCAAGGGCTTATAGAGGGGCTTTATGGTGTTTTGAAGAGTTTTTATGGAGTCCAATGACATTTGCTTGGCACAATCCATCATTTGCATAGCTTGTTGTTTGTTTCGTTGCATTATGACAACTTTCGAAAATCAAGTTATTATTGAGCTTAACTCACTTAATTACACTTAAGGTGACATTCCGGGAGGAATACTTGACAAAATACCTTAGTGTAATAGCTCGTTGGAACCGAAACAAAAATATCTATAGGATGAGATGGTGGGAAATGACTTTCAGTGTCCTGAGGAGGGATGGTGGTCGATTTACCATTTCCCAAATTACAAAGGTATTTTTTTTTAGTAAAAGGAAGGAAAAGGTACTGAGTGATTAAAATAATAATAAAATAAAGGCTTCTAGAGGATCCATGAGATCTATAAAAGAGTAGACCATCTGAGGACATCTTGGATTTGCATATGGTTGTCTTAGTGAGGTTTGAAGAACCTAGTTCCCAGCTTCTATATCCCCAGGACAGAAACCCTCAGATGTGTTATTGAGTGTTGGACGAAAACCCAACTCTCCTTGAGGAGACATCATCTAGGAGTTTCACAGAGCTTTAGGGATATTGGAGTGAGGCTCATTTAGGTCCTCAATTGGTGCTTCATCATCTTTCAATTGATTTAGTGGCAGTTGTTGGAGGGAGAGTGCAGTCGTTGTGGAGTTTTGAGAGATCAGGATCGGCATAGCAGCAGAATTTTTGGAGGTCTACTCCGCTATCATCTTTTCTATTTTGTCTCAGATATTTCTAGTTGTACTATGTATGTTATACTATAATAAATGAAGTTGAGTCATTCCTTGTGTTGCATTTTCTAATGTTATTTTAGTTTCTGGGTTTACTTCTGCAAATTATCAATGTATTTGTCATACTTGTATCATTTTTGTGTTCCTATTCCCTGGTGCATTTTGGTGTAATTTCGTGGGTTTTGGCGAAAATGTTGGCATAAATTTTTATAAAGAAAATTCTCAGAAAAATACCACAAAATTTTCGAAAGGGATATTACAGTGGTATCAGAGTTGGCTATGCCTGCCAGCCTGAGGGTTTTACTACAGATCAACTTTAGAGGAAGATCGAGGGTTTATTATATTTGCAAGCATTATTGGATTTGGAAAGATTACGTATCAAGAGTTTGACAAAATGCTCGACAAATTGTTATTACATGAGTAAATTGTCCAGTGATTATTAATTACTCAACAAATTGCCGCATTGGAATGAATTATTAAAGGTTGAAATATTTTATTTTGACAGGGTCGTAAATTTTATGAAGGCCTTAGCATTTTAAAAGTGGGCCCAATTGATTTATAAAGCCAAATGTTAGGAGACGCAAATATTATTCGAGTTCCATAAAAAATATTTGGATTGCCATCCAAGATTTTTCAGTGGACGGAAATATTATTGCAGCCATTCTTTTCCCAGGCATGCATGTATTATGAATCGCCGTCTATTGAAGGACTAATTCGGCATAGTCGCAGTTGAAACCAAAGTGTAATTTCCTCAATTCCAAGCAATCGCCTAATAATTTTATTGTGGAGGCCGCATGCACTGTAATTATTTAAAATCGAATATTTGCTCCCGAAACCAAATGATTGGCATCTGAATCACAATTGTTGGTGAATGAAACTCTCCTAAAACGCACAGCCCACAGTGATAAACAAGTGCTTTTCTGGTTTCCGGGGAGGAGACGAATTATTTGATCGAGACCAGAGGATTGATTTGTCATACCAGGAGGACCGCTTAGTTCATGATCATTGTTATAGGCCTAATTTATTGTAGAACCCGAGATGCAGTGCGATATAGATGCATATCCATGTATTGGAGTGATGAGCAGAGATCAACAGTGGCTATTGTATATTTGTATGACTAATAGTGTTTATGTAGGGGTCAGGTGGCTTTAAAGGTTGTTGCTACCTTGTATTATTGGCATTTTTATTGTGAACATATGCTACATATGATCATATACTAAGTCTTTAGACAGTGGCACATTTGTTCGATCCTGCAGGTGACTAAGGGTGTATTTGGAGTTAGATCGTTAGCCAATGTGACAAATCTCAAGGAGCCGAGTTGTGTTTAGGGCATTCTTGTAGCTCAATTTTCCATCTTAAGGTGGTTAAAAATCTTGGTATCTCAATTGGTCAAAGTTGCATTCAGTGGGTCGAATTTCCCTTGGAGAAGTGGGGGCAATGCCATACTTCTTTGTTGTTGGTATTTGCAGGTACAAGCCATATAGGGCCAAGATTTATTGTTGCTAGTTGTGCGAGGCTTAAGGAGTTTGTGTTCAAACATTGTTTGAGGCTGAGAGATAATTTGTGGACAGCTTGCATTAAGTTTGTGCCTCTAACCTCTAAGGAGAGGGTCGATGTTCATTTCTATTGCAGAAATCGTGATATCCATTTAAAAGCCATAATAAAGTATGGGCGTGATATTGAATATCTTTCCTCAAGGGATCGATTTTGGGAAGGGTTTAATAGCTGAGAATGTGTGGTTTGCTAGAGATTACCCTCAGTTGGAGCATACTATGATTCTTTCTCTTGTTGGGCGAGCTGTTGGTGCTTTTATGGCCTGAACGTTAAGGCCCAACAAGCAGACATTTTCCAGTTTTGTGTGGCCTACTCTCACTGTGGACAGAGGCACATCATGTATCTATTTTGGGGTTGCAATTTTTGAGTTTATATGGTTGGTCTCTTTTCCCGTTATGACTGATACATTGAAGGCTGATATACTGGTTGTACGAGAAAGGACTGCTATCTTTAACCAAATCCTATGACAAATTCACACCATTGTTTCTAGGAAAACGAGTTGAAACAAACCAGGTTCTCTCATCCCAATCTTTATGATATTTAGTTCATGGTTTTCATCACTATCTAAGCCTGTAATTCGTCGTAATAAAATTTCTGAAACTCAATGCAAGGCAAATTTGGTTGTTATCCCTGTTAAAATTTGGATTTGTACAAGATAAAATTTTTGAAACTCAATGCAAAGCAAATTTGGTTGTTATCCATGTTGAAATTGGAACTGTGCAAGTTATATTTGTGTGATAACACCTACAATGGAGAGGAAACAATCTGTTTGTTTAAATGCATCAAGAATTTGTGGTGACCAACCATGCCGCAAGAATGAGTTGAGGAGAAAAGGTCTTTGCTTCATCTACAAGAAACCTTGGAGACCTGACCACTCATGTTTGGGTGACACTAAGGAGATGGCAGGGGTAGATCAGGAGGAGATTCATTTTGACCTTTAGGATGAAGATTCTTCTTTTATAGTTGAGTCCATGGGTTCTTACGAGGACACCTCTAAGGGGCATGAGCAGTCATGGGGAGTTGTTCACAGCAACTCAGAGATGTAGCCATGTTTGGTAGAGGAGATTGATGAGCAATAGCATGTCACCATTCAACATGAGCAGCACATAGTGGAGCACAATGTGCGTGATGGCCATTTTTGGAGAGTTAGCTAGTGGCTCATGTTGAGCCCATGATGGAGGAGGATGAGCAAACATCCTTGGGACCTATTACCCACCACCTATGGGTAGTGTCCATAGGAGAAAAAATTTCTCCTAGATGGTCCTTAGTCGACAGCCAGCGGCCCCTTGCAGTCATCAGATAGCTCGAAGTGCCACTATCTCTGCCACCTGAGCTAGCCATGCAGCCCTTCACCCATCTATTATGATCGTATGTTTGAAGGTGGGCCTCCTGACCCCAAAGGTATGGTTTTTCATTGATACAATTAAGTAATTTTGTTTACTTATCATAAACACTTTTGGGCATGGATTGGGGGGGGGGGGGAGGGGGGGATTTTGACAAAAAGAGTGGGCCAGATCTGTACTCTTGTATCTTCTACCTGATTTGATGGTTAGCCTTGTATCCTAGTCCTATGGGATCTCCCTCACTAGCCATTAGCTTTAGGGCTAGCACTACATGGGAAATCCTGATTTTGGTTGCATGGTCCCGCTTCCCGACACCATATACATCACTCCCCTCCACTCACTTTAACCCCATTTCATCACTTTTCCCATCCGGTTCCACATTTGTCCACTGGGTCCACAAAGCGTTAGCCTCCCCCTTCCTTTGTCCACACTTAGGGTCGGGCCTGGAACAATGCCCTAGAGGTCGATGCAACTAAAAAAAATGCATAATTTGGCCACTCTCAATAGGAAATGTACAATAAAATGCAAAAGATGGTTGGGACATACAAATTTAGCACGTGGGCAAAAGCCAAACATGAGCTCTACCCCTTATCTATGCCCATCACCCTGGTTCCAGTGGGCCCTAAATGAGCCCCCTCCACATTAAGGAACCCATGATTGTCGCAACCCCTGGTGGGCAATGAGTTGCCCCACCTCAAAGGGGGGTATCTACTACTATATCATATACATCATGCTCTCATCCCTTGGTGCCCCGAGCAATTACGAAGAAAAATCAATCAAAGGCAAAAGGCATATGAAGAAGGGCGGAAAAACAAAGGTCGGGGTAACTCATGAACCACGATTTGCTCCCTCCTACACTCATATACCCAAGTGTGGGCTTCCCCTATTATAACTACCCTTGTACCATGACATGTGGCTTGGAGCATTCCCTTGATCCCCACTCCATTCCATCATTATATCACATACCGCTTACCACTTGATGGATGCACCATGGACATGTCACCCCCTTTAAAGGCTAAAACCACCTAATAGGATCCTTGGTTAACCCCCTTATTGAGCTTGGAGACAATTGTACATGCCAAAGCCCACTATGGAAGGGCATGCCACCATGAAGTGTCCAATTGATTCTATGATTTGTAAGCTCTTTTACTTGATTACTCCAATGATTTGTTATAATGGAGGGCAAGGGGACACATTGGATCTTATGCAGGATTGCAGGTGGCTCTCCATTTGGGGTTTGGTCTCCCTATACAGAGTCCAAGCCCTCCAGAGGACCAAATTGGCACTTGCAGGGTGAGCATTGAGAGCCATGGGCCTCCCCCATAGCAGAGAGCACTTCATGGATCCCCAACGCCATTCATAGATTGCTCGTGTTCCACCTTTTGGATGAGGATGATGCACCTAGATCACCATACCCAGCAAGCTTCACACTTGTACCACACACTTGGCAGAGGTTTTAGGGACCAGATGAGGATGTGTCTCACTGCGGGAGACAAAGGGAGGCCTTATGTCATCATCCAAGCCCTTACAAATGCTTTACATGCATTATCGATCCACTTAGAGACCCATGAGGATGTCATTGTGCCCCCACACCCACTTGGGGACACCAGATGTGACTTGCTTGGATATCAAGGGGACAAACCCTTGTCCACTATGTTTGGAGTCTATTCTCTCACCATGGCACACTTTGGACTCCACTAGGCCTTCTCAATGTCCCAACGACTCATTATGTTTATGATTTTTCCCTCTTGAGAGGCTTATTTTTATGTTATTAAGCTATCTTGGTGGCTTGTCACCAAGGGATGTTATTATTGAACATTATTTTATTATTTGGGGCTTAATTAGGCCTAATTAGGCAAATCAAACTCTTTAGAGAGGATATAAATTGATGAGAGGCTCATTCATTCCTCTCATCATCACTTAGATTGGATTAGTAGCTCTTTTGAGAATTTTGCATTCCCTTTTGGAGGACGAGTTTGGTTTCATGGATGAATTTTGATGTTTGGATACTATTCTCTTGATCTTAGAACTTCAAATTTGTCATGTTTGATGACTGGATATACTCATTGTACATGCAAGTGCTCTTTTTCATGTCTATTCTTTACTTTTATCTTGTCACATGAATAATGTACGAGATTTTCGCTCTCTAGGTCTAAAATTTGCCCTAATTTATGCAAAATTGTGGAAATTTTAGACTTATGAAGTGTTGCATATGTTACGCGTGTCATGTATGATGAATGAATGTTCCTAGAGATTTAAAATTCATTGAATACACCTTGATAAGTCATCAATTCTTGTACATCAAAGTATAAAATCCTTTGGTAGCTGCTCTTATGCCCTAACTTGCCATGCAAAGTTGCCTAAAGGTCTCCTTCATTGGGAAAAGTCCCTCCAAATCTCAAAATTTTCTTGACTCCATCTCTCCCTAAAGCAAGGGACTGGTCTACCATTGGTGATCACATAAAGAAATGTTTTTCTCGCCTTCACTTCTCTTTCTAGGCCTAACCCTAGTAGGTCACCTAGGCCACCAAGCGAAATTTATTGTATAGCCTTCCAAAGCCCTTGAATTTTAGTCCACCACTACGTTGGAGTTTGCTCAAGAAGTCCTCCAAGTTTGAGGCATATCTAATAGTGGAATCGCGAGATATAGCAAGCCCTAGCAGCAAGAACATCTCTTTCCCTAGGTCGATTTGGGTTAGTGTTCTCACCTAGGTCATTGCATTTGTCTTTCAAAAGAAAATTTGGTCTTTGATCCTATTCTCTCCTCTAACTAGGTCAAGCCCCTCCTTAGTTGATCAACTCCATACCCTTGACCTAGCTTGGGTCCACTTGGGTTCTCTATGGTCCCACAATTTTGTAACTCATATTTTACAAGGATAACATAGAAGCCACTTTTCATTAGGGATCCTAATGTTTAGAATATCCTTTCTCAAGGAATATTCTCTAAACCTAGGACTAGGCATCACCTTCGCCCTTCCTAGAGAGCCAGTCACCTTGCTTCTAAGCAAGTAAGCCATTTGTTTGAGCCTCTCTTGAGAATAGGCCTTAGGAATCACTCCTCATCCCATCATTGATATATTCATCTTTGTGATTCCTCTTATATCGAGTCTCCTCCCATCAGTGAAAGTCCGTAAAGAGCAGGGAGCTATAGCTGAGGTGACAGTGGGTTATTGCTCCTTTGTTTCCCCTTGACCTAGTAGTTGCTCTATAGGATCTCCTCCTAGGACCCCTGCTAGTCTGACGACAACAGGGCCAACCATTGATAAGGAGCAGCCGGATGTATGGATAGCCACTAGGGTGGTCGTATTTGCAAACACTTGTTGTCAAGAGGTGTTGGAGTCTAACAGAATAGTTTTGCAAGAGGTTGGTAGACTGGAGCGAGGAGTTTCCTATTGGACGATGGAGGTGGTGCATGCATCTTTGGGCCTACCCATTGATGAAATGCAAACAAATGTAGTGGCAGCCAACAAAACTGCAGTATTTCCAGGCAACAGCCCTCTCCAAGAGTACATAGACAAGGCTTGCAGCACAAGTTATCCACTTTGGAATATTACAAAGAGAGAGGCAGGATTTCTTAGACAGATTTGGGTGGTTTTCCAAGAAGAGTCACGTTATTTGAGCACAGTGCAACATAAGGAACTTATCCCATATACAGGTGCCCATGCATCCAATCTTTCCCACAAGTTGGATTGGCTGGAGATCATGAGTTGGTATCTTGTTGATGGTGTGATATTCTTAGTCAGGGGCATAGTACAACGAGGACACTTAGACATGAGGGGTACAACATGCTCCAGTTGGCAGTGGGTTGTAGGCCAACAGCTCTCCAACATTCCATCCCAGCATCAACAGAGTAGGATTGGCATTAGTTTGGATTAGGGGTTGGATTGGAGAGAAGTGATGAGTTGGTATTCGATTGATGGAGCAAGAGAGAGCACAGTTGCAGCCATGGGATAGGGTTGTTGATGATTGGCCATGGTGGAAATGGGATATAGGAGGATCTATTGATGGTAAGACGAGACAGAGTTTAGTATAAGATCCGGGCACTAAGGGATCCGTTCATGGTTGGGTAGCACGGAGGCATGGTATCACTAGTGGTTTATATGGGATCCAAGTATTGGTTCTTAGTTCCACGAGATAGTCAGATTGGCTAACATATATGGATTACTTGAGGGCAAGCAAATCTTGGGGCGGAAAGATTGTCATGTTCCTTTTTCTGGTTTCCCTTATGGCGTGGTCAGGATGTACTTCCAAGGTTGATGGCAGCAAGGTCATAGGAGCAGGTTTACTCCATCAGCGGGCCCGAGGGCTTATGGAGGGGCTTTATTGGGTTTTGAGGAGTTTTTATGGAGCCCGACAGCATTCACTTGGCACAATCCACCATCCACACAGTTTGCCTTTTATTCCATTGCATTTGTCAACTTTCAGAAATCGGGTTAGTATTGAGCTTAACTCACTTAATTACGCTTAAGGTGCCATTCCGAGAGGAAAACTTGATGAAATACCTTACGTAATAGCTCATTGGAACCAAAACAAACCTACAAGATGAGATGGTGGGAAATGAATTTCAGTGGCCTGAGGAGGGATGGTGGCCAATTTACCATTTTCTCAAATTAAAAAGGTATTTGAATTAAATAAAAGGAGGGAAATGGTACTAAGTGATTAAAATAATAATAAAATAAAGGCTTCTAGAGGAGGCCATGAGATCTATAAAAGAGGAGGAGGAGACCATTTGAGGACATCTTGGATTTGTATATGGTTGTCTTCATGAGGTTTGGAGAACCTAGTTCCCAGCTTCTATAGGCCCAAGACAGAAACCTTCGCATATGTTGTTGAGTGTTGGACGAAAACCCAACTCTCCTTGAGGAGACTTCATCCAAGAGTTTCATAGAGCTTCAAGGATATTGGAGTGAGGATCATTCAAGTCCTCAATTGGTGCATCGTCGTCTTTCAGTTGATTCAATGACAGTTGTTGTTGGAGGGAGAGTGCAGCCGAAAATTTCAAACCCTAAAATAGAGAGTCTATTCCAATAGGCTGAAGAATCTCAGAGGTAGAATAGGCTATTACAATGAACAATGATGTTATGGATCATTAAATGAGTTGTTTGTTTCATCAGTCCAAGGTTAGAAAGGACCATTAGACAAAGCTTTATTTGTGTAAAAATAAGAACCATCTCAAGCAAGATAGTCAAGAATTATTACAAGCTAAAAGGCAGCATATGGTGTAGGCCTAAGAGATGATATATGCATTTAAAGGCATAACATTCCATTTTTTTTGGTCGATGCGTTTCAAACATAATGATGAACCACACTTAGTGGTTTGAAATGTGTCGACAAAAAAAATGGATTGAAAAGTCATTATGAATCACAGAAGTTTGCATTTGGAGATAATAAAGTTTATCATGATGGATATCTATGCAAAATCAATTGTCTTGAAAGGAATACTTCCTTTGATATAAATTCAAAAGCTAATATGTCATGGAAAAATTGTAAGCCTCAACGTCTAAGGCAAAGGAATCTCAAGAAGGTTGAAAGGCCTCAGTATCGCACACAATAACCAAGAAGCCTCAAGGATTACACTCATGGTGTGCAAGCTCTTGAAGGAGAACAAATTGTTGGTGCAATGATTGTAGAAAGACTGAACTGAAGAAGTCGAGTCATTTAATTTCTTGAGAAGCCAAGTAGATGTAGCTTTGGAGAAAGGAGTTTAATTTTAACCCTAGAGTTGTGGAAAGAGCTAAAGAAGAAATTGAATTGGTGTCTTAGTAATAATAACTAGTGTAAAAGGGCTTCGTGGACCTCATTCTCCTTGATGATTTGTTATGGCTAGTAGGACCAAGATACACAAACTATCTAATCTAAAGGACTTTGTTTTCATGTAAGCATATTAAAGTGATGTTCAAAGACGAGTATGAGGACTGGCAAGTCAAACATGTAAAGAGATCAAAAAAGCTATAGGTCTACAATTTGATGCTTGAACGAAAGGCATGTATCTTCAAGTTACACTGTGTAATTTTGAGATCAAGTTCCTTTGGCAACATTCTTGAAGACTATAATCGCTTGTAAATATAAGGACCAAGTATAAGTCTAGTTGAAAATCTGTAGTAAGACTTGTATCAAAATTTTCTTTGGAACTATTAAGGTTGAATCTTTGTAGACCTTGAAGATTGAAAGATTGAACTAACTCGTAGGATTGTAAGGATCCTTGAAGAAATATTTAAGGACAATTATGATGATTGAAAAAATTCCTTCACTCATCACAATCTTCAATCATATGAAAATATTCCTGATGACAACATCATAATCTGGGCAAGATAAGGCTAGTAATGAATGTTCCACATATGATATAAATGACCTGTGTGTTTTTCTTAAAAGATGTTGCATTGTGCTCAGAGGTAGGATATTGAAGCTACAGTTCTTTTTAAAAGTCTTGGAAGATGCATTACACATGTTGATGCTAAGGTATATAAATATTTTTATGGACGCTTAGTCTTGTAATATGTTATTTGCGCATCAAGGAAAGAATGAAAAAGGGATCACTATCACTAGTATGCGTTTGAAGAAAGCATACATAGATGAAGGAAGATTACTTACAGTGAAAAAGAGGCCAAGTTCCTCTCCAAGTTTAGAGATCAAAGTTCTCTCGATAAGTTCAAGTCACTAGCAGATCTAGTATCGCCCTATCATAGCAAGCCAAGGATATAAATGATTGAAGACATTGGTGTGAAGGTTTCGTTGCACAGATCTAAGCTTCTAAAGTATTGATGCCATAAAAAATCTTGCATCCACTGTTGTGGGTAATTGGGTGTTGCGATCTAGTTTGTAAATATAATGCTCAGCCCAAAATAATGAAGTCTATTATTTTCACATTGAAATGAAGAATGTGATTGCTACCATAATGACCAAGTATTTAAGGACAAAATGTTGCTACTGCTACAATGGTTTTGAGAAAGTCGAGTTACTTGGTTTGGAGGGACCAAGGATAATCATTGGATGAAGCACCCTCGATTTATTGATGATAATGTTGGTGTAGAGATTCTAGGGTTTTGGACATATGGATATAAAAAATTGGAATTCTAGGGTTTGTAAACCCTAGTAGGAAGAAAGGGCTTGGATAAGAAAACCCTAGGGTTTATGAACAAAAACCTTATGACTAGACCTAGATTAACAATCGTTTGTTCTATGCTTTAAAGCAATTTTACTTCAATTTCTTTATTAGCCCAATATCAATATCCAATTTAGCAATCACATCAGCATGATAGTAAAATGCATAGAGAACATAAACATAAAGAGTAGAAGACAAGCCAAGACAAGAAGACACAAGATGTGGCACCAGCCAGGGACAAACCCCAATGTGGGGAAACCCTTGATCAAATCTTCTTTTAGTCTTCAATAGTTCAGCAGAGAGAGATAGTGCAATTTACAAATTCTAACAATTTATAACAATAGTAGAAGAGCCCTAACCAGAAAAGTCAACGTTGGTCAACAGGGAAAATTTGACCCTCAAAGATCTGATCAAATTCAATCAACTTCGACCTCCAAATAGCAAGATGAAACAGTCCTCAAAACAGTCTTAAATCAACCCAATCAAAATTTGGTCAAACTGTCAACCTGCAATCAGCCCTAACCACCATCAACGTTGGTCAAACAATCAACGGATAACCTCGATTTATGTGCCCAAAAATGCGGCTTGCCGGGGCAAAATTCCTCAACCAAAAATCACAACAAAACGAGTCAACACTTGGTTAACGCAGCCCAAAAACAACCTCTGAAAATTTGGTCAAACCTAGTCAACGTTGAAACAAAAAAAATGCCCTTCTTTCCTTCACACATGTGGAGAGAGATGTTGCCTATAAATGTGTACCCAATCAAATAAGGAGAGAGAGAGATGTGTGAAGATGAGTGTCCAAATGAGGATGAGGCATCATGTATTTATAGCAAATGCTGAGGATGAATAGATGTGATTGATGGGCTTCTGAGCCTACATAAATTTGTTGGTCAACCTCGACAGTTTGTCCATAATCAAAATAAATTCATAACTTCATTTGTACATGTCAAATGGATGATCTCTAGATCAATCCTACACCTCTCGGAGAGAGGAATCCATGAAAAATATCAATTGTCATAAATAAGATGACCCATGTGGAGTTTTGCCCTAGTTGCCAATTTTAACACTCCCTCTCAACTAGGGAGAACTCCATCTACCAATCTATACTATCTCTGCCATCAATGCATTGCTTTGCTCTGTTGAACTATGAAGAAGAAGTGATCGAGAATGTATCATACCATTCTCTACTAACCCAAAGTCAGTGCCAATCAAAAGAGAGTGTCTCATACCACTCTTACTGACCTGGAGTCAGTTCTAATCAAAAGAGAGTGTCTCATACCATTCTTACTGACTCAAAGTCAGTTCCAATTGATCCCAAATCAATATCAATCATCCTAGCATAGAGAGTACGGTAGTACACGATGCGTCCATCGGTAGTACTATGGTCCCTATCCTCATTTCCCTACCTCATTGGCCAGATGAGAGGTACTTCCCATGAGTCCCAGACTACATGGGTAGGATGTCTTAGTAGGAGAAGGATGAACCACTCGTCCTGCCTACATGTCGCCAAGGGGTATCACAGGGTAAGGATGAACCACTCACCCTGTACACATCAAACCACTAGGGGAAGGTTGAACCACTCACCCTATGGTTGCTCACCACTCCAAGAAGTACCCCAAGGCCCCCGAAGCTCCCAGAGCTCAATGTCCATCTCATACAGGACCCTTATAAGAGGGTCTCTCCACGACTCCAAGTCATTCTCGGAAGGCCAAGAATTTGACCTTGCCCAGGGGCTTTGTCAGAATATCGATGACCTACTCATCAGTCCCAATGTGATGGAGCCTTATTGCTCCTCGTTGTACCATATCCCGAATAAAGTGGTGCCTGATATCTATATGCTTGGAGCAATCATGAAACATGGGATCCTCTAATAATCGGATCCCACTCTGGTTGTCGCAGAAGATCGCAATGGTATCCAGCACATGTCCAAACAGCTCACTGAAGAGCTTCCTCAACCAGATAGCTTCACAGGAGGCCATACTAATAGTTATGTATTTAGCCTCGACGGTGCTCAAGGCAACCGATTTTTGCTTCCTGCGCATCCATGATATCGAAGCATAACCCAAAGAAAAATAGCATCCAGAAGTGCTCTTGCGATCCACCACACTTCTAGCCCAATCAGCATTAGAATAACCATGCAGCCTCACATCTTCGGCAGTGTAGCTCAGTCCATGAGTGATTGTGCCCCGAAGATTTCTCAGGATTCTTGGCGGAAATCCAATGTAGATGATGAAGCTCAACCATGTATTGGCTCAATGCGTTAACTGCAAAACGTATGTTCGGACGGGAGTTCACTATTATGAAACCAGCTCACAAAAAGATAGAAAAGATAGATCAAAGCCTTAGAATTCAGCCTCTTCGAGGGGGCAACCTCCTTTACATTACATAAATGAACAATTCTTGGATGATACAAATGAAAAGACCTCATTTTATATATAGAGTCTAAGAGGTCATAATATAATCAAAGCCGACATAACAATAAATAATGTAAGGGCACAAAATAACAATTAATGGGCTTCTATGGGGCCAATAGTAAC
>APFE030733556.1:55559-81196 GCA_000404065.3 Pinus taeda
AAAGCCTTAGAATTCAGCCTTTTCGAGGGGGCAACCTCCTTTACATTACATAAATGAACAATTTTTGGATGATACAAATGAAAAGACCTCCTTTCTATATATAGGAGTCTAAGGGGTCATAATATAATCAGAGCCGACATAACAACAATAATGTAAGGGCACAATAATAACAATAATGGGCTTCTATGGGGCACAATAGTAACAATATGGGCACTACATGGGTACATCAACATAATAAGGGGGTTGTACTAATAACAATAAGGGGTTACACTAGTAGTATAGGGGCCTAACATTCACCATGAACATCAGTGCTCCTATGAGTTGACGATACTCAGAAGCATTTCCCAATTCAGGTCCAACAGCACTACCACATAACTTCTTAAAGTTAAGTTCCATCCAAGTAGTCACAGGCTTGCAGTCCACCATCCCAAATCTTTCCAATATCTTCACAACATATTTTCCTTGAAAGAGGAAAACTTCACCTAGCTTTTGCTAGACCTCCAACCCTAGGAAATAGTGCATCAGTCATAGGTCCTTCATCTCAAATACAGAAGCCAACTCCCTCTTAAATTTGTGAATGAGAGGGTTTGCACCTGTCAGAAAGAGGTTGTCCACATAAAGTACCAAAATGAGAGGTTTATCATTTTCAACCTTAAAGTAAAGGTTCGAATCGGCTTCACTTCCAGTGAATCCTAACTTCATCATATAGTTATCGATCCTCTCACACCACACCCAAGGTGCTTGCTTCAACCCATAGAGAGATTTCTTCAACCTGCATACATGAGATTCCCAATCACGAACCTCAAACCCCTCAAGTTGTTCCACATAGACTTCCTCTTTGATTGAACCATGCATGAAAGCGATATTGACATCCATCTGATGTAGGTTCCATCCTTGCGAGGCAGCAAGGGCTATGATCAAGCGGACGGTGGTGTATCGAGCAACAGGTGCAAATATCTCATCATAATCTACACCTTCCTTTTGAGAGAAGCCTCGAGCAACAAAGCGAGCCTTGAACTTTTATGCACTTCCATCAACTCCATGCTTGATTTTGTACAGCCACTTAGAGGTGACAACCAATTTGTCCTGAGGTCTAGGTGTTAAACACACACATGGCAGAAAGAGTATGAAAGATAAAACATGAGAGTTCATTTATTATTAACAAAACATATACATTTATAGTACACTGTGTGACTGTTGGGTTCCACATCCCAAGGTCTCTTGGACTTCTTTAGTCTATTCAGCTTCCACACTAACCCTTAGGGGGTTAGGTGTCCAACATTCCCCCCCTTAATCCGAAGCGTTATGTATGAATCCAAGAAGAGAGTTGTAATACAAAATGTGCAAAAAATGCATGGCAACACTAGGCTGAATGTGCTCTCTGAAATGTTGGTATAAAGGGCAGTGGTTTAAGGATGACCACCAACACCGGAATGCTTAGTGCAATTCCTAGAACTCTTCCAAAACTGGCAGGAAGCTAAAGTCTTTTGCTAGAGGAAGTGCTCCTATTATTTTGAAGAGGGAAACCTTCAACCATGAAAGGGAGGTCTCACCTGTGATCGTTTAAAGATGACCAACAACTCTGGAATGCTTAATGCAATTCCTGGAACTCTTCCGAAACTGGCAAGAAGCTGAAGTCTTCTGCTAGAGGAAGTGTCCCCAATTCTATTACTGGAACTCTTCCGAAACTGGCAAGAAGCTGAAGTATTCTACTAGAGGAAGTGTCCCAAATTACCAACTGAACGCATGCTCAGGAGCATCTTTGTCTCTGGCTACAACTCTGAAACTGGTGTGGCAGGTTGTGGCTCAGGCTCGCTTGATGTGACTTTGAAGCTTGTAGATGACCATCATTTCTCCCCTGTCAGATACATGGTGAGATGATAGAGAAAACTCAACTACAAGACTATTCAATACTCTAGAACAAGTTTTGACATATGACTAGAATATCTTCTTGGTTGTTGATGCCCATTGCCAAGAAGCGATCCATCCAAGATGAATCTTTGTTCTTGCAGGAGGTTTGTTTCTGAAGCATCTATTTGAAGAATGATTGGTTTTATGACAGTGCTTACATGGATGAAGATCAAAATAGTGATCTTTCAGATGGCCAACTCGGTCACAGTGTTGGCATTTCACAATCTATTTCTATGGAAGAGGAGCAGAATCTGGAACAGCTGGAGGTGAACTGTCATGAAGGAATCCAGCACTCTGAAACTAAATGGGTTTGGAGTAGTCTGGAATTTGAAAGGACACGTCCTTGTCATATCCAAGACCAGTTCTGTGCTTGTTGCTGACAAGCTCTTCCAAAGGTCTGATGATGGGCTTAGGAAGTGCAAGCTGAACTTCTGCATTTGCATGTACAACTGCTGCTTTATTGGGTACTAAATCTGAATGAACTTCAACAATATTGACTTGTTGTTGATGGGTTGCTGTCTCAATGTTCTGAACAAAAATAGGTTCAAAATGATGTCTATTTGATGTAGCTCTTCTTGCTGGAATTGAGATTCGAGCTGCAAAAAATCAATTTTCTCACGTGCATTTTGCAGACAAATTTTAATATTAAAAAGTGTATCAGACCTAATTTTTACCATTCCATCAACAGTGGAATGAATAAGGATATTTAACAACTCTAATGTATCATCAATTCTAGCCATAGAGCTGTACAATGATGATCCAATAGGGGTTAGATTAACAGTCTCAAAAGATAAGGGGTGTCCCTCCTGCAGTCTTCTCTCATTATTTATTTGAGTCGCAATGCAAGGTGCTGATGCAAAGGCACCGGCAGCAAGCCCAGTGTTGGCAGCACTAAAATCTGATGGACGGTGATAATGACCAACAATCCCATACTTATTTGAGCCCCATCAATATTGTAGGGTGAAGCTTTTGAGTTGTTCATACCACCAACCGCTCTGGTTATCTCATTTGATGAAGCATGCATAGCCCTCTTTGAAGCATAGTTTTCCCTCTCTGAAAGCCAACGGACGGGCTCAAAAATTTGAAATCTTTTATGTTGTGCATTTTTCTCAGCATTTTTCTTTCCGTCTTTTTCCTGCTCTGTTTTCTTAGAAGCTTTCTTTCTTTCTTTTTGTTTCTCTTTTTTATTCTGTCTTCTCTCTCTTGTTCTAGTTTTTTTTAGTTTGTCTTCAGGAAAATGACCTTGCAAACCATACTTTCTAACAAGCTCAATAATAGCTCTCACTGCTGTCATCTCACTCTGGAGTCTGGACATATAATTTGATGGCTAAAAAGCAGACATGTTCCTTTCCTTTTCAACCTTTTGCAAATCTCTCAAAAATGATGTCAACAAATCCACAGCATCTACTCTATCCAGTATGCCAAATGTATCTGCATATCTAAGAGCCTCTAATGGTTGACCACTTTCCGAAAGCTTATCGATAAATTTTGATATGTAAGGAGACAACCCAAGAGACCGACACAGTTCTAGAATTTGCTCGTTGTTCGAAATAATAAACAGTAACCCCCAAAGCTCATCCCTCGAGTAATCTATCGCGATTTTAAACGAAGCCAAGAGCTTCAAGAAGGCCCTAAGATCCCCCTTACCAGTGGAAACCATATACCTATCAAATCTAATTTCTTTTCTCCAAGCCTTAGCAATCTTCCGAGCCGAATCCTTGACATCCGACTGAACAACACGACTATCATCGTTACCAAAAACGAGGAAAACAAAATCTAAGAGTAAGATGCGAGATTTTCTGTTTATAGAAATTCGGGGCCTCTTCTCCTCTATGTGAGTCAAGCCGCACTTTGTGAAATCATAGCTGTCCAGAACTTTTATCACCAGTTTCACCGCATCAGGGACTCCACTGAACGCCACCGCCAATTCCTTCTTAAGGGTTTCAAACTCGTTAATGTTATCGATTATGTAATTTTTTAGGCTATCACCATCAGCTTTATCGCAAAGGGCTTTGACCTCAGGGCGGGCTTTGACAGATGAGAGAATTTTAGTGAATAAAGAACTGACGACACTCGAACTGGCGACCTTTGATGTTTTCTCCCCTTCATTTTTGTCCAAGGTTCTGGGTTCTTCTCGTTTTTCCTCCTTTACCTTTAGGGTTTTGTACCTCGATTGCAGGTCTCTATGGAGGCTATGGTAATACTCCGTCTGGTTCTTCTATAGGTCGAGAGCTGATTCACTAATATTGTCATTGCAAAGTTGTGATAGAGATTCATCGAAGGATTTCATCCTCGACTGAATGCATTGCAGAATATCGAACACGAGATTCAATACAAGAGTTACGAGAGTATATTTGTCTCAAGGGAAACACTAAGCAATCTAGAATTCTACTGAAAAAAATGACCAAACGTTTTGTATTCCTTGACCAATGCATGCCTAAGATACATTCAACCAGTGCTCACAAAGGCCAAGAGACTAGGGTAATTTGTAGACTGTTAAATCTAAAAATTTGCCAGAGAAACGCTCTATTCAGCATAAAGAACCTCCCCTTTTTTCTTAATCTATTTTTGAATAAAAGTTAAATGGTCACAGAATAGTGGGCACATAAATGACAAGTGCGTTTCTGCAAGAGGAGCTACTACAAAATTGGGCATAGATCGCAACTACAATTTACCTGACAACAGCACGAATCCAACTGAGATAGGTCGTAGCATGAAATAGGCATGTATATAATAATGGCAATTTTAATGCAAAGTTGACATGCACAGACAGGCCGCAACTAGTGGCTCAAATTTGAGCAGGGCAGAAATTCGCCTGCAGCTCTAATACCATGTTAAACACACACATGGCAGAAAGAGTATGAAAGATAAAACATGAGTGTTCATTTATTATTAACAAAACATATACATTTATAGTACATTGTGTGACTGTTGGGTTCCACATCCCAAGGTCTCTTGGACTTCTTTAGTCTATTCGGCTTCTTCACCACCACAACGACCACCACAGTTCTCTGTTTTTACTGTTTTATTCATTCCCATGCCACTGTCCATTCGTTTCCGCTTACACCGCCTCTTAGGCTTCCTCCTCGGTCGTTGCGGCTTCCTTTGCGTTGTGCAAGTTCACTGAATCTCTCGGGACACGTAGATTCATTAGATAGGTCCAAACGATCCACAGAGAACATGCCTTCCCAGTTTATCGTAACAATGCTCCTTTTGGCAATGATTGCGGGCATACACAGAGTTCTTTCAGTTAAACGAAGATGTTTTGTCCCGATCGTAATCATAATCGCCATGATCAACCGTTTAATCTGACGTTCAACCTTTTGAACCACCAAAACAGCCATCGTAAGCCTTTCAGCTTAAAAACACCCTGCGCAAGCCAAAAATTCCATTATACAAAGAATATGAGAAAAACAGTCAAACAGACTAAAAGACGGACTTGAGGAAATATTACAATCACACCTATTCCTGTATCAGGTCCATAGTGAAATCGCAATCAGCGCTTTAGACTTCCAGAGGTCCTTTATACATCAAGACCATGGCATCGCCGATGGCCGACGGCCGATCCTCCACTGGACACGATATTATATTAAGCCATGTTATAATGTTTAATCGGGTCCACATGCTTTATCGCAATCGGTGCTTGTAGTCGGACAACCCTCTGTGTAGCATTGCAATGGGCGGATGCGATATGGTATTAAACCATAGTAAATATGCCCATCGTGTCCGCAGCGTTATCGCAATCGGCGCTTTCATGTGGCAAGGCTTTACGGCTTGCGATCTGCGATAGATGCGATAATGCATTAAGTCATATTACATTGTCGCAGCAGGTCCACAGTATCGCAATCGGAGGTTTTATAGTGGCAGGGCCTTAACCACTTGCGATATATAATCCCGACGTGACGATGCAATATGAGATGCCGAACCAGATAGTATCCCAAAACTCTCGTGCAAATATTTTCAAGTCCGTTTTCTAGATCCGATAGTGTATTTGCCTATACTTAGTCTTTCTGCGTTTTCCGCTTCTCGATAGTGTTAAGACTATGTATATGGGCTTTCTATCCGCTGATAGTGTAAAAGCATGCATTCATGGGTTTTACGGGCCACTTAACACTGTATTACCTCTGCTCTAAATGCCGATGCGATAATCGCTATCGACGATCGCAATGGTCCACTGGACATATTGTAACGCCGCTCCCGAAGTGTCGATGCAATATGAGGTGTCAGACCCGATATGACTCACCGCTCCCATGTATAAAGTTTGAAGTCCGCTTTCCACCTCCGATATATGAGTTTGTGGCATATATGGCTCCCGATGGCTCCCAATAACTCTGGCTACTTCCTCTATGGCTCCGATGGCTCTATTTGCATGCATATAAGCTCTCCAATGGCTCTGTTTCTTTGTTTCACCCATCTGCTATGTGTGCTCCTCTTCTTTGGCATATATATATGACATATACATATGTGGCTCTGTCTGCTCCTCTTGGCTCCTCCGATAGCTCTATTTGCTCCTCGAATATTGCCATAATGACAATCTGTGTCCAACAATCTCCCCCTTTGTTATTGATGGCAATATTCTTCCGCTCTCCCCCTTTGACATCAATGGCAAAGGAATGCATAGGGACTCCCCCTGTCAAACTGCTCCCCCTATCCTGCTACATCTTATGAATGAACTTGAGTCATGATAAAGAGATAACCCCCATCTTTTGACGCAGATGTTCGAATGCTTCTCGAGGAAGAGGTTTTGTGAAAATATCAGCTATCTGCTCCTTAGTACTGATATATTCCAGGACGATGTTTTGTTCAACTACTTGCTCGCGGAGGAAATGATACTTGATTGGTATGTGTTTGGTCCTTGAGTGCAACACTGGATTTTTTCTGAAACCGATAGCACTTGTGTTGTCACAATAGATGGTAATCGGTTGATCTGTACATATGTTGACATCTTTTAGAGATTCCTTCATCCATAGTATTTGAGTACAACAGTTTGTTGCAGTAATATACTCGGCTTCGGCTGTGGATAATGATATGGATGACTGTTTTTTGCTGAGCCAGGGTACTAAACAGTCTCCTAGGAAGAACGCATTTCTGCTAGTACTTTTCCGATCATCTATACTTCCAGCCCAATCAGCATTTGTGTATGCAGTTACAGTAAGTGTTGAGCTCTTTGGGTACCAAAGACCGAAATCAGGAGTTCCTTTTAGATATCTGAGAATTCTTTCTACAACTAATAAATGGGATTGTTTGGGAGCAGATTGAAATCTTCCCACCATTCCTACTGCCTGCATTATGTCTGGTCTTGTCGCTGTTAAGTATAGAAGGGCTCCAATCATTGACCTGTAATGAATTGCATCTACTAGAGGGGAGTCATCATCTTTGCTCAATTTGTAGTTTGTGGTCATAGGTGTGTTCATGGATGCACAGTCCTCCATTCCATATTCCTTGAGCATGTCTTTTAGATATTTGGTTTGAGATATACACAATCTTGCTCCCCTTTGAGATACTTGAAGTCCAAGGAAGTGAGACAGCTCTCCTATCATTGACATCTCAAACTTTTTTGACATGTTTTGAGAAAATTCATGGCTCATTTCATCATTATTACTAGCAAAAATCAGATCATCGACATAAACAAGAGTAACTAGTAACTTACCTTCCTCTGTCTATATGTATAGATTACTTCCGGCCACTCCCTTTTTGAAGCCTTGTTGTTGTTATAGTGATCCAACCTTGCATACCAAGCTCTAGGAGCTTGTTTCAACCCATATAAAGCCTTTTTCAACTTACAGATTAAGTCCTTTCCTGTTGTTAGATCAAACCCTTCTGGCTGCTCCATGTAGACTTCCTCCTTGAGTTCCCCATTTAGAAATGTTGATTTCACGTCCATTTGATAAATTTTGAATCCTTTTGAGCAAGCAAATGCCAAGAACATCTGGATAGCTTCCATACGGGCTACTAGTGCAAATGTCTCTTCAAAGTCAATTCCTTCAATTTGTGAATAGCCTTTGCAGACAAGCCTTCCCTTGTTTCTGATAACCTGTCCTTCCTCATTCATTTTATTTTTGAACACCCATTTGGTTCCTATTATGTTTTTGTCCTTTGGACAAGGTACCAGCTCCCATGTCTGGTTCTTCTCAATTTGGGACATTTCTTCTTCCATGGCTTTTACCCAATGAGGATCCTTACTTGCTTCTACAAATGTTTCTGGTTTTATGATAGATAGAAGGTCAATGACTTTTCTCTTGGGTGTAATTGTTATCCTTCTTCAGGTTTGCACACCTTCATCTTTGTCGCCAATAACCTGCTCTTTTGGATGATATCTTTGGACATACTTCATCTTTGAAGGGGTATGAGGTGGTTCTCTTTCCTCTTCTTCTTCTTCCTCATCTATTTCTTCTTCTTTAGGTTCTTCTTCTTCAATGAGGAAATCATCTTCATGTTCTTCAATTTCCTTTTCTAGAAGATCTTCATCAACCTTTACATCAATGCTTTCCACTATCTTCTTCAGTCGATAATTGTAGCACTTGTAAGCCTTGCTTCGTGTAGAGTATCCAAGAAATATCCCTTCATCAACCCGAGAATCAAACTTTCTTGGTGAGCCATCATGTTTTTATGAAGCACTTGCTTCCAAAGATCTTGAAGTACTTCACTAAAGCAGGTCTTCCTTTCGATAACTCATAAGGAGTTTTTTCACAATTTGGTCTTAATTGAGTTTGATTCAATGTATAGATAGTCGTCCCTACTGCTTCTCTCCAGAATTTACACTGCAAGTCCGCTGCTAATAACATTGTTCTTGCCATTTCTTGGACTGTTCGGTTTCTTCTTTCAACTACCCCATTTTGCTGAGGTGTTCTGGCAGCAGAGAATTCCCTTTTAATTCCATGAATATTACAGAACTCACTAAACTCGTTTGATGTGAATTCTCCCCCTCTATCTGTTCTAAGGCACTTAATTTTTGAATCCTTTTCATTTTCTACGAGGGCTTTTAGCTTCTTAAAACACTCAAAAGTTTCAAATTTATACTTTATAAAATATATCCACCTCATTTTAGTATAGTCATCAACAAATAACACAAAGTACCTTTCTCCTTGGAGTGCCTAATTTCTAGTTGGCCCACACACATCAACATGAATGATCTCCAAGGGCTTCGATGTAGAAAGCTCCTTTGTCTTGTGGTTGGTTCTGGTTTGCTTTCCATGTTTACATGGACCACATACTCCTTGATTTGGTTTGAACAGACTTGGGATGTCTCGTACAGCTTTGATCTTGCTGATACTGATTAGATTATCCAAGCTTGTATGTCCAAGTCGCTTGTGCCACAGCCAACTTTCAGCTGTTTGACTCAGGTAGCATTTATTTTCTTGAATCTTGTTCAAAATGTAAATGTTGTCTGGTGTTCTCACCACTTTTGCCACAAGTTCCCCTGAGGCAGAGTTCCTTATTTCACAGTCTTTGGTGCTAAAGACAACCTTATGTCTTTGATCACAGATTTGGCTGACACTCAGGAGGTTGTGTTTGAGTCCATCAACTAGCAGAGCATTTTGAGCTTTTCCTTTTCCATTGATCAGAGTAACAGTTCCTTTTCCTGCAATTCTACCATATCCTTTTGCTCAGTGAGACAAACTTCCTTTTGTTTCATGTCATGTGTCTGGAGCACCCACTATCCACAAACCAATGGTTTCCATTATTTTGAGCATATAGAGCCAAGCCGCATTTATCCATGCTGGAGTTCTTCCTACTCGTCTTTCATCCTTTGAGTGGGCAGTCTTGTTCATAGTGTCCATTATTGTAGCAAAAAGAGCAAATCAGATCAAATTTGGTCAAGGGATCAAATGAATTGAAGGTTTTGATTTGTCCCTGCCTTTTGGGGGCATTCAAATTCATTATTTGGTCCTTTAGCTTCGGCGTTTCACTTCTGTGAGCCATGCAATGTCTAGCTTGATGACTGAAGTTTTTACAGTGAAAACAGTGTCAAAGATGTTGGCATTATGATTCTGGTTTGGTACTATGGCACCAGGTGTTGTACTTGATGGCAACTCACTTTTGTGACAGATCTCAGTTCAGGCACTCAAAATCATGGAAATTAAGATACCCGCAGGTAATCCTAGAAGAAGCTGCGGACCTGCAGGTACGCCGACCAAGGAGTGCGTACATGCACGCAGGTGATACGTTCAGAAGGTGCGGACCCCAGTTTCACTCTCTCCAATGTATAAAAGCGCGTGCACGTGGGAATTTTCATGAATGGCTCATGGTATTAGTCCAACACTTTTTGATCCTATGGTTTTGGTCCATTATATTGCATCCAAAAGTATTGATCCCAAGTATTAGGTTCATGGTATTGTGTTAGTATGGTTTTGGACCATGGTATTGTGAAAGGCTTGCCTATAAAAAGGAAAGGAGATCACTTGGCTAGACACTTGTGAAATTTGAATATTTAAGATCTGAAATTTTGGGTGATTGGTTTTAAAAGCTAGATCTAAATCAAGGAGAAAACTTAAGGCGAATCTATAGATATGTCGTGATCTCTCGGGCGCATGAACAGATTTGTGGATCTGACTGATTGTGGCACTTTGGAGGACTATTAATTAGGCCCTAATCAGAAGTCCGCAAGCGATCCGAAGGCGCAGTGCAGGGGTACGCAGCGCAGAAGAAGGTGCAGTGCTGGGGTACGCAGCGCAGCAAAAGGCGCAGTGCGAGGTACGCAGAGCAGGAGAAAGATCAGTGCGGGGGGCATGCAACTCAGCGAAAAGCACAGTGCGAGGTACGCAGGACAGAAGAAGGCATAGTGCGGAGGTACGCTGTAAGTCAGACAGTAAAGGTGCGGATCTGAGCAGAAGTACGCAGAGCAGAAGAACGACCAGTGCGGATCTGCGCAGTTTAGACTCAGAAGAGCTGCGGATATACGCAGGCCCCTATTGGTGAAGTTGCGGACTTATCTTGAAACATTTGTTGACTATCTTTTATCTATTACTGCAAAATTCTGGGTTTAGATTTCTGATATTACTTTTCTGTTTATAGCATTCTGAAGAGTTGGGTGATTCATTGGTTTATTGTATAAGGAGATTGGGTGATTTGCTTGTACTTGATGATTATTTGATCTTCATGGATCCAGTTTGAAAATTAATGAAACGTGGTCCTTAAAGAAGTAAAAGAGCAAAGGGGTTTGTAGCTCCCTTCCAGGAGAGACTAGAAAACGAGAGAGAGTTGTAGCTCTCTGCAGGTTGCAGCCTGCGTACTGGTAAAGGACTGCACCAGTACAAAATCATTGTAAAAAAAGTTTCTAATTGAAAGAAGATAGAGACATATTGCAGCAGGTGGTTTTCACCCACATTGGGTTTCCACCTTATATCTGGTGTTCTTTGGTGTGTTTTCTTGTTCATGCTCATTATTATATGGTACTGACATACAAGTTAATGATCAATATCTGAAGATTAAATTAAAGTATAAATCAGGAAGACATATTGAAAAGAATTTGATAATACTGATTCACCCTCCCTCTCAGTATGATTTCCAACACAAGAAAGATGGTTTTGTACCTATTGAAGCAGCCACGGTTTGAGTCGATTTCCTTCCTAGGAATTACTCCTCCCTCATTCTTTGGATTTGAGATGGGCCCTTGGTGGAGTACAGGTTTGTATTTGCTGTAGTGTCCATGATTCGACTCCACGTTCTTCTTTGGAATAATTCTCTCTTCATTCTTTGAACTTGGGATGCACTTTTGATAACATACTTTTTCTTCTTTTGGATTGCAGGTGATCTGATAATCACCCTATGAGTGATCTCAGTTAAGAATTATTGAATAGAGGTATTACAGACTCATCTGCTGGTGTGTGTGTCTAGGTTATTTAAGCAACGGATCGATCAGATTGCATATACATAGACACTTGAAAAGGAAGACAACAGAGAAATACAGTAAGCAAATATAAGAACACAAGAAATTAATAAGGAGTTCACCCTATCCTCCAGGGCTACACCTCCAATCCAGCTTTCAGTGGTGGCCTTCTTTTATTGTGTCTTAAAGCGGAGATTTACAAAGAAGGAGCTCAATATGAGTCTCCTGTCACAAGATAGCTTGGCAGGGTGGTTCTTGGATTCCCCAAGCCACTGGAGTACACAGACTCTCGGCCTTACCAGCTTTCTGACCTCTCGAGTCTACAATGGAAGGAGCCCAATGTGGTGCTCGGTCCTGACAGATCCCCTTCAGGGATCGCTCGAATTTCTCAAGCCCTCTGGTGCTCGATGCTGCCTTTGGTTAGCTCGGCCCTCTGTCTTCTTTCTGCTTTTTGCTTTCTTTGTCTATTTTCTCTGTTCTTCCGTGTGTCCCGTCTTTCAATCCCCCCTTCTGCTGGTCTGTGCATGGCTTTAAAGCCATTCGAGCTCATGGTTGTTCGATTCCTCTTCCAACTCTGTCGGATCACCTGCTACAGCTGCGCTTGGAGTTCCCTGTCTCGACGTCATCATCAGACTCACAAGGAGCGACCACTTGTCCTCCTGCGAACTGCGCCAGCTTGCTTCGTCGGTTCGTTTCTTCAGTTACGTTATGGAATGAGTCACCCGCCACCTTGGCGGTCAATTCAGACTTCAAATTCTTTCATATCACGGCTTAATCCTCCGTCAATTCCGTCTTCTCCATCGGGCGCGATCTTAGCCGTTAGATTTGGAGCCCCCAGATCCGACACCATCCACTCGTTTCGCGTGGTTGACTTGCTCGACCGTTAGCGCGCGATGAGCGGCGGTTCTCTCTCCTCCTCTTGCCACGCATCGGGCGCTAAGTGGAATCGCCCGTTTTCGCCAAAACTGCTTACCGCCCAAGGGTGCCTCCAATGAATACCGTCGGTTTTTGGAGCGCAGGTCCCACCTTTGCCTTTAGCCTTTCTTTCCCACGGTTTTCCCGGCTCTCATGTGACCGAGTGCTCGGGGCTTCCCCATTTTGAGGGTTTTCGCCCAGTGATGAAGCGCTAATCATGCATCAAAAACTCCCTCTGTTTCCCAATCCGGGCCTCCCAGAGGCTAATTTCGCCTCCTGCGCAGTCTTCATGGCCGGCTGCCAACTACTACTGGTTTAGAGGTGTTTTTTATCGCGGCTCTTAATTCTTTGAAGTCTGTCCCGACCTGGTACAGTCATGGTTCTTCCAATTATTCTTTATGGATCCAATTCGGATCACAGCCTTCCCACTGAAAAGCTTTTAGACCACCAAAAGTTGGTTTTCTTTCAAGCATCGACTAAGTGAGGGTATTGTTGTCTCACTTGCCCAATCTCAATCCACTTTGCACTGCTCGGCTTTGAACCTTTGAGTCCGATCCTAAGGTACTCAATATCTCCTCTGCGCGTTGTCTTCACCTTCCTCTCCAAGATTGTGTCTTCCTGCAATTCATTTAGATATTCAGGTAGCAGGTCATCAATAGAAGGCAATTGACTTTGCTCTTCAGGATCCTCAATCATCGAAGGTTCAAACAATCTCAAGCAATTTGCATTTACGACTGAATAGATGTGAATGTAGATCAAGGCGAAAATCATTTTCACCAAATCTTCTCAAGTATCCTAAAAGGTCCATACCTGATAGGCTTTAGCTTTTTACCTTCACCTTGCATCCTGTCCTTGCTGATGTACAGCCAAACCTGGTCACCAACTTGAAAACTATGCTCCACCTGATGCTTGTCATGCCTTGCCTTGTATTTGGCTTGGCTCTTTTCCAGCTGTTCCTGTACTGCCTGGTGGATCTCCTGGATTTGTTCAATGAACCTAGTTGCCTTGTCCACATCACTATGTCCATCAACCATGGTACCTTTACCAAAGACAAAATCCAAAGGAGACCTTGGTGTGAAACCAAAACAGGTTTCAAAAGGAGATCTCTGTGTAGAAGAACATTTTGCTCTGTTGTAAGCATGCTGCACATAACACAAGCGTTCATCCCAAAGCTTAGGATGTTTGCTGCAATATCCTCTTGAGTAGTTGGACCACTGTCCTGTTAACTACTTCTGTCTGGCCATCGGTTTGTGGATGAAAAGCTGTGCTTTTCTTCAGTTGGGCGTCCATCAGCTCCCACAGACTTGACCAAAACTTCCCCACGAGTCGGGTGTTTCGATCAGATACAATAGAAGTGTGTAACCCAAAATGAACCCATAAATGTTCAAAGAATAGCTTGGCAGTTTGTTCAGTTGTAATCTGCTTATTACAAGGTATCAAAATACACATTTTGTTGAACCTATCCACAACCACATACAGATAATCATGACCCTTTCTAGACTTAGGCAGTCCCCCAACAAAATCCATGGAAACACTTTCCCAAGGGTGAGAAGGAACTGGTAATGGAGTGTACAGGCCTAGGTTTCTATTGTTGGGCTTGCTTTTGGCACTCATAGTACACCCTCTCACATATCCAGAAACTGTCTCATTCATTTTTGGCCAATAACAAAATCTTTGCAGTTGTGCAACTGTTTTACTTACCCCAAAGTGACCTAATATCAGAGAAGTGTGTGCCTCTCTAATTATCTTTACTCTCTCTATTTGTGGAATGCAGAGTTTCCACAATGATATATAGAGTCGGTCCTTTCCACATGATAATCCCAATTCTTCTACCTTTTTAGCTGGACTCAAGTGCATTTACATCTTTAAAGTCTATACTAGCATATGTTCCAATGTTAATTTCATGTAGTACAGAATTATGCTTAAGTATAGTAGATGCATTTATAATGGGTCTAGATAACATGTCTGCAACTTTGTTATGTATGCCCTTTTTATATATGATGACTAAATGAAATTGTTGTAGAAAACCCATCCAACTATAATGTCTTGATTGCTGCAACTTAGTTTGGGAGTGTAGATATTGAAGTGGTCGATGATCAGTATGTATTACTGTCTCTTTGCCCATTAAATAATGTTTCCACATTTTCACACTCTGAACTAATGCATACAATTCTTTATCATATGTAGGATAGTTAACTATTGCAGGATTAAAAGTCTCAGAATGATAACATATGGGTTTACAGAGTTGTGTCAACACTGCTCCCATGGCATAGTCACTGGCATCTGTTTGGATCTCAAATGGTCTTTGTAGATCAGGTAGTGCTAGTACAGGTGTTGTACTAATCTTTTCCTTCAAGGTGTCGAAGGCTTTCTGATGTTTGCCTCCCCACTGAAACACCTTGTTCAATTTTGTCAAAGCATGTAAGGGAACTGCAATTGAGGAAAAGTTAGAAATGAACTTCCTCAAAATATTGTGTTGCTCCTAAAAAACTTCTCACTTCTGTAGCAGACTTGGGTTTAGACCAGTTTACAATGACTGCCACTTTAGAGGGATCTATTTTCAATTCACCACCCCCTACTATATGACCCAAATAATTTAGAGATGTTTTGCCAAATTCACATTTGGAGAGTTTAACATAAAGTTTTTCTCTTTTCAAAACATCTAATGTCTACTTAACATGCTTTAAGCGTTCCTCCCACGTTTTACTAAAAATCAGAGTGTCATCCAGATATACAATAACAAATCATCAAGAAAAGGTCTGAGTACATCATTCATTAATCTCATGAAAGTAGCAGGGGCATTAGTCAAGCCAAAAGGCATAACCAGCCACTTACAATCCCTGCTTTGTTTTGAAAGCAGTGTTCCATGCATCTTGCTTTGCAACTCTGACCTGATGGTATCCACTGTGCAAATCCAGCTTGGTGAAATAAACAGCTTCCTTTAATTGATCTAAAAGATCATCTATGCGAGGAAGGGGATAACGATTTTTTATTGTTATCTTATTTAGTGCTCAGTAGTCAATGCACATTCTCCACGAGCCATCTTTCTTTCTCACCAAAACGATTGGTGACCCACATGGTGATGTGCTAGGCCTGATAAACCCCTTCTCGAGCAACTCCTGCACGTGCTTCTTGATTTCAGCATTCTCTAAAGCAGACAACCTGTACATTCCAATGTTAGGCAACGGAACATCTTGCTGCAAAATAATATCATGTACTATTTCCTTTTTGAGTGGCGGACCTTTAGGTTCTTGAAACAGAACATCATACTCTGAAACAATCTTTTCTATATCAGCTTGTTGCTTAGCATTACAACCTTCAAATACATTGGTTTCATCAGGTTTATTTTCCTTTACAACCATTAGTAAGAATTGTTTGCACGAATTTATCATTCTTTTCATTTGCCCTGAGTTTATGAGAGTATAATTATTCTTGAGCTTATGAGCTCTTACAAAGTATTCGATTCCATCTTTAACAAGTAGTACTTGTTCTCAGCTCTATAGAAAATAGCTTTTCTATCATACAAGCAAGGACTCGCTAAAACAATTCCACATATATCCAAAGGAATTATGTCTAACTCAACGTCATCTACAAATGCTGACCCAAAAAAAAAAACTTGAGTTTGCACTGTCTAGTCACTTGTAGTTGTGCTTTATCATTCAACCATCCTAATGGGTATGGTTTCTTGTCAGATGTAGTTGCTAATCCCAATTTCTTTACAATTTCTTCAAAAATCAAATTTACTTGTGAGCCACTATCAACAAAGTATCAATATTTTGATGTTTGGAAACAACTCGAATATGGAAAATCTCATGTCTTTTTCTCTCATGTTCTTCATCAATAATAGATTGAGCAGAATTACCAGTAGATGCTTCAAAATTCTTACCTTTTATACCTGTGGCTGCAATGATTATTTCATCTCCCGAGTCTGACCCCAAATCTTTTTGAATAGTTGCAGCAGTCTTCTTCTTCTTGCCCTCAGACTTCTTAGGTCTCAGCTCTGGATGCAGAATCCAACAGTGCTCATCATCATGCCCATCCTTGTTACAGTTAGTGCATGAAGCTTTGCTTTTCTGTGCAGTGTTAGCCTTCCTTGCTTTCCACTTCTGCTTTCTTTTCTCCTTACTCTTGCTTGCAGTGGGTTGGGATGGTCCCCCAACTTCTGGATTTCCATTCTTTCCTCCAGCCTAGATGAGTAGCTTGTACAGATACCTCATCTATACTAGTGGGATTAAACATGAGGATGGTATGCCTCATGTAGTTGTGTAGACCACCAATGTACTTCAAAAGAGTCTCTGGTGAGTCTAATGAAATCCCTAGAATCAATGCTCTCTTTCTAAATTCTTCAGTGTACCCTTGCACACTTTGCCCTTTCAATTGCCGAAGAGTTTGCCCACTCATCATGGCTTGTTGCATGTAGGCCAATGGATAGAATTGCTTCTTGATGGCAGAAACAAATTCACTCCAAACAGAAATGGTCTTACCATGTCCTTTCATGTCAGCTTGGGTTTTGCCTTCCCACCAAACCAAGGCAGTGCCTCCTAGGCGTAGGCTTGCCAGCTGAATTTTTCTCTTGTTTGAGTCGATGTTCTGCACTCTGCAGTACACATCAATTTGTCTAATCCAATTGTCCAACTTTTCAGCATTTAGCTCTCCATCATATATAGGCAAGTCGAATTTAACATCTAGCTTAATCAAAGATGCTTTCTTATTATGCACAGGGCTATTAGGAGGTGTGAGAAAGTTTTCCTCTTTCCCTATTCCTTTTGAGTGGTCATGGGAATGAGATTCATCTTCTTCTTTATCTTGTTTAGAGCCTAATGAATCTTCATCCTTATGCTTTCTAAAGTCCCTATACATTTCTTCTACCATAGACTTTACAGCTAGGAAACTCTCTATGAATTGAGGGTCTAGCCCCACAGAACCTTCCTCTGACGTTGTCTTCCGAGGATAGACTCTCCCAATCTCAGGATTAGTTTTGACCAACTCTCCTTCTCCTAATTTGAGCTTTGATCTAGTGAGCATTCAACAGCTAAACCAACACAAGCTTGTCTAACCTTACAGCCTAAAGCTCTAATACCACTTGATCTGATAATCACCCTATGAGTGATCTCAGTTAAGAATTATTGAATAGAGGTATTACAGACTCATGTGCTAGTGTGTGTGTCTAGGTTATTTAAGCATCGGATCGATCAGCTTGCATATACATAGACACTTGAAAAGGAAGACAGCTGAGAAATACAGTAAGCAAATATAAGAACACAAGAAATTAATAAGGATTTCACCCTATCCTCCAGGGCTACATCTCCAGTCCAGCGTTCAGTGGTGGCCTTCTTTTATTGTGTTTTAAAGCAAAGATTTACAAAGAAGGAGCTCAATATGAGTCTCCTGTCACAAGATAGCTTGGCAGGGTGGTCCTTGGATTCCCCAAGCCACTGGAGTACACAGACTCTCGGCCTTACCAGCTTTCTGACCTCTCGGGTCTACAATGGAAGGAGCCCAATGTGGTGCTCGATCCTGAGAGATCCCCTTCAGGGATGGCTCGAATTTCTCAAGCCCTCTGGTGCTCGATGCTGCCTTTGGTCAGCTCGGCCCTCTGTCTTCTTTCTGCTTTTTGCTTTCTCTGTCTGTTTTCTCTATTCTTTTGTGTGTGTGGGTGCGTCTCGTCTTTCGGGCCCCCCCTTCTGTTGGTCTGTGCATGGATTTAAAGCCATTCGATCTTATGGCTATTCAATTCCTCTTCCACCTCCGTCAGATCGCCTGCTACAGCTACGCTTGGAGTTCCCTGTCTCAGCGTCATCATCAGACTCACAAGGAGCAGCCACTTGTCCTCCTATGAACTGTGCCAGCTTGCTTCGTCGGTTCGTTTCTTCAGTTACGTTATGGAATGAGTCACCCGCCACCTTGGCGGTCAATTCGAACTTCAAATTCTTTCATATCGCAATTTAATCCTCCGTCAATTTCGTCTTCTCCATCGGGCGTGATCTCAACCGTTAGATCTGAAGCCCCCAGATCCGATGCCATCCGCTCGTTTCGCGTGGTTGACTTGCTCAACTGTTAGCGCGCGATGAGCGGCGGTTTTCTCTCTCCTCCGCTTGCCACGCATCAGGCGCTGAGTGGAATCACTCCATTTTTGCCAAAACTAGTTACCGCCCAAGGGTGCCTCCGATGAATACCACCGGTTTTTGGAGCACGGGCCCCCCCTTTGCCTTTAGCCTTTCTTTCCACGATTTTCTCGGCTCTCATGCGACCGAGCGCTCGGGGCTTCCCCATTTTGAGGGTTTTGTGCCCAGCGATGAAACGCTAATCACGCATCAAAAACTCCCTCCGTTTCCCGATCCGGGCCTCCCAGTGGCTAATTTCGCCTCCTGCGCAGTCTCCATGGGCCTCAGTTAGCGCGCTTTGACCGAGGTCCTCGTCGTTCCACGCCGACTGCCAACTGCCATTGGTTTAGGTGTTTTTGATCGTTGCTCTTAATTCTTGAAGTCTGTCCCGAGCTGGTACAGCCATGGTTCTTCCGATTATTCTTTATGGATCCAATTCAGATTAGCAAGAAAGTGCATCGGCATAGCTTTTCGCACTATTCTTAGTGCTTGAGGATTCTCCTTTGAAACCTATTCCAAACTTGTCATGTTGAAGTTTTTGATTTTTCAGAATAGTCTCAAGTATTTGAGAGCTTTTACAGCCCCTTTTAATTTGCTCCAACTCCTTTCTCAGAGACACTATTTTGCCTCACGTTCTTCACAAGTCTCTTCTTTTTCTTTAAGCTTTGCTTCCAAGAGATCTTCTCTCCTTCTTGTTTCCTCATTTTCCACTTTGAGAGAAATGATTTTGTTCCGTAGTTTCTCATTTTCTACAATGGCGCTTATTAACAGTTCATCTACATTTCCTTCCAGCCCTGAGTCGTCATCATCTGCGAGTGCCATGAATAATGTTTCTTGGCTTTCATCATGGTCACTTTCCTCATCTGATTTCTTTTTGATGACCATAAACTCATCCTCATCAGACTCATCTTGCTTAGAGAAGAAGTTCTTCTTATTGAACCCTTTCTTTTTGTGTGCCATTCTTTTAGAATTTCCTTCATCCTCACTGTCATGTTTATGAGGACATTTTGTTGCATAATGACCTACTTTTCCACATTTGAAACAGATAAGGGGGTTCTTGCCTTTAAGCTTAGATCCTTTCTTCAGTTTTCGTACAAATTGAGCCAATTCGAATTCCATATCTGACTTATCACTACAGTCATTCCTTTCTTTCCCCTTCTTTGACTTTGAGGCCTTGAATGCTACATCTTTGGAGCTTGGGCCACCTTTCCTCATTTCATAGGCAGTGAGAATTCCATGGAGTTCATCCATTTTGAGGGTATCTAGATCCTTTGCTTCTTCTATAACGCTTATTTTGGAGTCAAATATGTCTGGAAGAGATCTTAATACCTTTTGAACAATGGTACTTTCTTCAATTTTTTCATCCAATCCTTTCAGGGAGTTTACCACTTCAGCTACTCGGAGGAGGTATGCTGCAATATCTTCTTCATTTTCCATCCTCAGACTTTCAAATTGTCTTCTGTGAGTTTGAAGCTTTGCCTTCTTGACTTTTGAGTCTCCATCGTATAAGCCAACTAGCTTCTCCCACATTTCTTTGGCAGAGGTACAGTGCATGACTTTTGTAAACTCAGAACCAGTGATTCCACTAGTGATGGAGATCAAGGCCTTTGCATTTGCGATGTAGGCTTTCCTCTCGTCTGGATCTGTTGGAAGAGTCGTAGTCATTTGGTATTCATTTTGAACAAAATGCCAGACTTCAAGTCCAAGGGACATTAAGTAGTAGGTCATTCTCTTTTTCCAGAAACCAAAGTTGGTCCCATCGAATAGAGGAGGTCTTCCTGATGCTTCGTGATTTCTCATCATAGTTGCGGATCCTTCTTCAAGTTGTTAGGCTAGTAAGAAGAAGCCTGCTCTGATACCAATTGTTGGAAATACTGGGGGGGGTGAATCAATATTTCTTTTTAATTGTTCTACTTATTACCAAAAGCATATATATATATAGAACACAGAAAACAACAGCTGAAATTAATGTTTTTATTGAACAAAACACAGTGCAATGAAATAAATACAACGCAAGTATATATCTGATTGTGATTAATTACCAAGCTCCAACTTGGACTTCAGTGAGGCTCCAACCTCCAGAGCACCAACTCTGTTTTGCAGTGGTTCTGCACTTAGGAGCACCTACCCCTAAGGACTTCAGTCCTATTCAGTTCTAAGGTTCCAAAGTCATAGGCTCCAACCCAACCTTGGTATAAACTAGTATGTTGCTAATCTTTGTTCAGTTGAGGTTCTCCTTCACTCCTACTCTCCTGCCTCTGCTGCCTCTGCTACTTCTGCTGCCTCTACTGCCTCTGCTGCTTCTACTACCTCACACTCTGGTTCTTCACCACCACAACAGCCACCACAGTTCTCTATTTGTACTGTTTTATTCATTCCCATGCCTTTGTCCATTCGTTTCCGCTTACACCGCCTCTTAGGCTTCCTCCTCGTTCGCTGCGACTTCCTCTGCGCTGTGCAAGTTCACTGACTCTCTGGGACACGTAGATTCATTAGACAGGTCCAAACGATCCACAGAGAACACACCTTCCCGGTTTACCATAACAGTGCTCCTTTTGGCAATGATTGTGGGCATACACAGAGTTCTTTCAGTTAAATGGAGATGTTTTGTCCCGATCGCAATCATAATCGCCATGATTCACCCCTTTAATCTGACGTTCAGCCTTCTGAGCCACCAAAACAGCCATCGTAAGCCTTTCAGCTTAAAAACACCTCGCGCAAGCCAAAAATTCCATTACACAGAGAATATGAGAAAAACAGTCAAACAGAGTAAAAGGCGGACTTGAGGAAATATTACAATTACACTTATTCTTGTATCGGGTCCATAGTGAAATCGCAATTGGCACTTTAGACTTTCGGAGGTCCTTTATACATCAAGACCATGGCATCGCCGATGGCCGACGGCCGATCCTCCACTAGACGCAATACTATATTAAGCCATGTTATAATGTTTAATCGGGTCCACATGCTTTATCGCAATCGGCACTTGTAGTCGGACAACCCTCTGTGTAGCATTGCGATGGGCGGATGCGATATGGTATTAAACCATAGTAAATATGCTCGTCGGGTCCACAGCCTTATCGCAATCAATGCTTTCATGTGGCAAGGCTTTACGGCTTGCGATCTACGATGGATGCGATAATGCATTAAGTCATATTACACTGTCGCGGCGGATCCATACTTTATCGCAATCGGAGGCTTTAGTGTGGCAGGCCCTTAACCACTTGCGATATATAATCCTGACGTGCTAATGCAATATGAGATGCCGGACCCGATAGGATCCCAAAACTCCCGTGCATATATTTTCAAGTTTGTTTTCTAAATCCGATAGTGTATTTGCCTATACTTAGTCTTTCTGCTTTTTCCGCTTCCCGATAGTGTTAAGCCTATGTATATGGGCTTTCTGTCCGTCGATAGTGTAAAAGCATGCATTCATGGGTTTTACGGGCCACTTAACACTGTATTACCTCCGGTCCGACATGTCAATGCGATAATCGCTATCAACAATCGCAATGGTCCACTGGACATATTGTAATGCCGTTCTCGAAGTGCCGATGCGATATGAGGTGCCGGACCCAATATGACTCACCGCTCCCATGTATAAAGTTTGAAATCCGCTTTCCGCCTCCGATATATGAGTTTGTGGCATGTATGGCTCCCAATAACTCTGTCTGCTTCCTCTGTGGCTCCGATGGCTCTATTTGCATGTTTATAAGCTCTCGGATGGCTCTGTTTCTCTGTTTCCTCTGTCTGCTCTGTGTGCTCCTCTTCTTTGGCATATATATATGACATATACATATGTGGCTCTGTCTGCTCCTCTTGGCTCCTCCGATAGCTCTATTTGCTCCTCGAATATTGCCATAATGACAATTTGTGTCCAACATTTAGCCCATAGAAACTTCTGAAGGCCTTGATCATGAAGCATGGCACGAACAGCTTCTCTAATAAAGCGATTCTTCCTTTCAACCATACCATTCTGCTAGGGAGTGTATGGTGTTGTAGTCTCCCTCTTAATGCCAGCTTCAATGCAATAATCTTGGAATTCATTGGATAAGTACTCGGTCCCATTATCAGTCCTCAATATCTTGATTTTCTTCTCAAATTGGTTTTCAATCAGAGCTTTGAAGTGTCAGAACCAAGTGAACACTTCATCCTTCTTCTTCAAGAAGTAGATCCAGGTCTTGCAAGAATAATCATCCACAAAGGTGAGATAATATAAGTATCCTCCCAAGGAGTTTATGGGCATCATACCAGATATGTTGGAGTGGATCAATTGCAATATGTATGTGGTCTTGCTATTACTTGAGGGGAATGGCCCCCTTGTAAGTTTTCCTTCAACACATCCCGCACATACACCTCCATGCTCTACTTTGAACTTGGGCATACTTGTCACCATTTGTCTCACATCAAATAGGGCCTTATAATGAAGATGGGCGAAGCTTCCATGCCATAGTTCAGATTGTAGAGATGTGTCGCAAGACATGGCTCCCAATGGACTTCCTCCAACTTGATACAAAGTGTCAACCCTGAACCCAAGAGTAAAAGCATCTTTAAAATTTCTTTTCCAAACACGTACCTTTCCATCGATAAAAGCCACCTTGAATCCATTGTCTTCCATTTGCTGAAATGGACACCAAGTTCTTTTTGAGATCAGGTACATATAATACTTCTTGCAAATGAATAATGTTACCTTGATTCAATTGAAGGGTAACATTCCCTACTCCCTTCACAGAATAGGTGGCATCGTCTCCAAGGATGATCTCCAAGTTTGTCTCTTTTTCTATCAGATTAGAGAGGACTTCCTTGTATCCAATGAAGTGCCTTGAGGCACCACTATCAGTCAGTCAATTTCCCAAAGTGTCTAGGGGAGAGGCAGTGGAGAGGGCCGATATGAGATAGTACTCTTTTTGCTTATTGTTAACAACATTTGATTCTTCATACCTGGAGTTCCTTGATTTCTTGGAGGGTCGACCATTTCCTTGATGTCCCTCATTCCTTTTTCATTTGCCATTTGACCTGCCATTCCTTTGATCGTTGTTGTTGAAGCTGCCCCTGGTATTGTTATGATAGACATCATCTCGAGGTGTATCCCTTCTATTAGGACACTCCCTTGCATAGTGGCCAAACTTATTGCAAACAAAGCATCTTCCCTTCCTTCCATTTTTGAATCTCAGTCTTCCTTGACTTTGCTTCTTTGAACCTGCATTGTTCTTCCACTTGGCATGAGCGGAGAATGCAGTGGGGTTGCTTCTATTAGAAGGGCATCTCTTGCTCCACCATTCTTGTTTCTTCTTGAATTCATCTAAACATCAATCCTTCAGATCCTGGAATTCAATCATTGTTGAGTATAGTGGTTCTAAATACGTACCACTCAGGTGGGAGTCCTCCAAGGGTGGTGAGAGTAAGTTCCCTGTCAGGGATGACTTCTCCAATCGAGGGTAGATCATTCTTGATCTCAGTAATCCTCAAGAAATAGGATTGAATGTCCTCGTCCTTGCCTTTCTTAATATCCTTCAACTTATTTTTAAGAAAGAGAATTTGATTAGCATTACTAACCTTGAACATGTTGACCAACCTGTCGTAGATCTCCTTGGAGGTCTTCAATTCGGAGATATAGGCCACCAGATGCTTGTTAATGGAATCCCTGATAATATTCTTCACTTTGACTTCAGCCCTATTGTACTTGGTCTTCGCAGCAGCCGGTGCATTTGAAGGAGGTTCAAGGATTTTACCCTGCACATAATCCATCACTTCTTTTTCTTCCAAGGTTAAATCAAGAGACATCTTCCATCCATGATAGTCATATTTATCATGGAGCTTGTCTTCAGCCGAGAAGTAGGATGAAGAAACCATTGAACCTTTTGTCCTTGTCCAACTGTCTTTGGTGATTGCTCTTTCACTCTTGCTTGGACTTTGTCTTCACCTCAGCTCTGATACCATGTTAATTTTAGGCAACAATGGTCTGTTTTGTGCTTTAGAGAAATTTTACTTCAATTTCTTTATTAGCCCAATATCAATATCCAGTTTAGCACACATCAACATGATAGTAAAATGCAGATAGAACATAAACATAAAGAGTAGAAGACAAGCCAAGACAAGAGAACACAAGATGTGGCACCAGCAAAGGACAAACACCAATGTGGGGAAACCCTTGATCAAATCTTCTTTTAGTCTTCAATAGTTCAGCAGAGAGAGTACAATTTACAAATTCTAACAATTTATAACAGCAATAAAAGAGCCCTAACCAGAAAAGTCAACGCTAGTCAACAGGGTAGATTTGACCCTCAAAGATTCGGTCAACTTCAGACAACTTCAGCCTCCAAACAGCGACATGAAACATCACTCAAAACAATCTGGAATCAGCCGATTCAAAATCTAGTCAAACAGTGAACCTGCAGTCAGCCCTAACCACAATCAATGTTGGTCAACAATCAACAAATTGCCTCGATTTCTATGCCCAGAAATGCGAACTGCTGGGATAAAATTCCTCCACCAAAAAACACAGCAAAACAGGTCAACACTTGGTCAACGCAACCCAAAAACAGCGTCTGAAAATTCGGTCAAACCTAGTCAACACTGAAACAGAAAAATTGCCCTTCTTTCCTTCGCACGTGTGGAGAGAGATGCAGTCGAGAAATGCATACCCAATCAGATGAGGAGAGAGAGAGATGTGTGAAGATGAGTATGTCCAAATGAGGATGAGGCATCATGTATTTATAGAAAACTTTGAGGATGAATAGACGTCACTGTTGGGTTTTTAAGCCTACATAAGTTTGTTGGTCAACCTTGACAATTTGTCCATAATCAAAACAAATTCATAACTAATGGCAGAAGTGTCCTCAAACACATAATTTTATTAATCAAAAAAAAAAAAAAAA
>APFE030733556.1:88156-123029 GCA_000404065.3 Pinus taeda
TGAGGAGAGAGAGAGATGTGTGAAGATGAGTATGTCCAAATGAGGATGAGGCATCATGTATTTATAGAAAACTTTGAGGATGAATAGACGTGACTGTTGGGTTTTTAAGCCTACATAAGTTTGTTGGTCGACCTTGACAATTTGTCCATAATCAAAACAAATTCACAACTTCATTTGTACATGTCAAAATCGGATGATCTCTAGATCAATCCTACACCTCTTAGAGAGAGGAATACAAGAAAAATATCAGTTGTCATAAATAAGATGACCGATGTGGAGTTTGGCCCTAGTTGCCAATTTTAAAGGTTTGGTGAAGTTTGGTGTCGAAGTGCAGTTCCTTGATGGACAAAGGTGACTGCTAGCCAGGCAGTTTGGAGCTCGGGAATTGGCCAACCCAGAGAGAAGATTGGATCAGCTCGTGTACATGCTACAGAAGTGACTTGCAGTAATGTTAATGCGCAGCAGCCCTCCTGGAGTCTCGATGTGTTGTCCTTTGAAGGACTAAGGGGCAGCGAGTGAGCAGTGCGAGTATGAAGGACCGACAAGACAAGATACGACATCGAAGTTGCAACGAACTTTTTCATTGTATCTTGTATACCATAGAATGTTGTTTTATTCAGATTTGGTTTAATATAACGAAGATTGGGTTGTACATTATTGTACAATATTTGTTAAAAACTATGTATATTTGTGCATGTGTGATTTACTGCTTTATATTTCCAATGTGAAAAGTATTTTATGGTTGAGATTCTTGGTTTGGTAGCGTCAGTAGTTTTAAGACTCTAACCTAGACCCAAGGTCGTGAAAATTCAACAGCCTAAAAATTCTTCAATGAATATGCCACCCGAAAACACCAATCTAAAGCCAATATCACCTGCAAAAATCACCAATTTTTAGTTTAGAAAATTCAAATATGGATTCAGGGCAAACTATGGCCAAGAGGGGCTACGAAGAGAGGAAAAGGCCCTAGAGGTCTAGCGGCTCAAGGGAAAGGCCTACAACAAGCCCTAGAGGGTTGATGCTTGGCTGAAGGGAGGGCTGAGAGGCCCATAGGGTTTGTGGCCTAGGGTTTTTAGGCCCTTAAGGCTTGCGGCACCCTAAAGGGAACCTCCAAGAGGCAATCTCAAGCCCTTTAGGGTTGCGGCCTAGGGAAAAGGAGAGGAGGAGGGGGATCGAAGGCCGTAAGCCTTGCGGCTATGCCTAAAAGGCTCAAAAAACACCACGGCAAGAGCAAAAAGGGAGGTCAAGGCCTTTAGGCCTCACGGACAACCCTAAAGAGGGCTAAAAGAATGATGTAAAGGCTAGAGAGGAGGATGCTAGCCTTGGAGAGGCTGGATCTGGGCCTGGGAGGGCTAAAAAATGAAACCCTTGCTTCAGAAAAATTAATCTTCTTCACATCAGAAATTCTACTCAAATTCTTCAATGGTTGGCCCTGCAAAAAATTGTAGAGGCTAGATCTTACCCTCAAGGGCCTAGATCTAGCTCTATTCGAGCTTCTTCACTTGAGATCACCTGCAAAAATAGATTCACAAATATCCAAAACCCCAATATATACAAAAATCTTAAAACCGCAAAACTCCAATTAGAAATAATAATTTACAAAATTAATTTACAAATATACAAGGGTTTTAAAACAAATTTTGAAAAAAAAAGAATTGGAATTTTTCTTTGATAAATAGCTTTTAATACTATGGAAAATTAATGCACACTATAGCCTTAGCAAAGTTAGATCAACCATATAAATATCTAGAGTCCAACCACGGTTAGTTGATGCCCACAAATTGCAAACTTGGGGACCAAGGACTAAGGAACCTACAAACACTATATATTTTTTTCAAGAAAATTTGTTAGACATATGGCGAATCAAATCATCCAAGATAAACCCAAAATCTATCAATAGAATGATTCTATCCCCATCTAATGAAAAACAAATTTTAAAATTAATAAATACAATATAGGAAAACCTGTACCTAGCACATACCACAAATCAATGAACATTGAACACCATGAACTGCACCCCAAAGTCTTTATTATGATTCAAATAAACGTTCCCAGTGGGATTGTAGTGTTACATCATTTCTTCTGCAGCAATTTCTTAGCCAAACAACAATGGCTTTTGACAAAAACGACTCTAATTTATAAATAAATCCTCCAAGTGGAAAAATAACGGCTAATTGGCTTGATCCTTGTCAAAATAATCTTGGTCGTTGATAAATCCTTGATTATCTTTTAATCTTAGCTATTGAAAATATTAGTTTTAGAAATTTTCGAATTTCTCATTAAATCTCTTTTTTATTAGCTGAAAATTAATTATTTTGAGCTAATTTCCTCAAAAATTTGACTTTGACTTAACCACCAAGGTCCAAGGGCCCAATTTTTCTTGAAATTTTCAATATTCTCTTGGTGGGGGACCTCCAAAAATTAATTTTTTTGAAACCCACGAATTTTTTCACTTGGAGAATTTAATTTCTCTAAACATTTTAATTTTGACTCTAATAAATTAAATTTTTTGCTTAGGATTTTAATTTAATTTTGCCATAAAGTTAATTAATTGACACTTGAGGGGATTAAATATTATTTCCACCCTCTAATATTTTAGCCATGATGTCTAAGTATGAGAGACCATGCACTAAAATAGTTTTTACATAAGATTTTTACAGATTCAACTCTCAAAGAGGAATACCTGTTTGGCTTCAACCCTCAAATTACATACTCAGTTTTGCGATACAATATGATATAGTAGACCAATTTATTTGTAATAAAATAATTTAGTCAATTAACTTAAATTATTCTCAAATCGCTTTTACATAAGACTCAACTAGAATACTAGAACTCACCGAAAACTTTGACGACAAATTCCACCCTAGCTTTGAGGAGAGTTTGGAGGAAAAACTTTGTCGACCATATGTGTTTAGAAACATAGATGAGTCAGTGAAACGAAAAACCTCCTAGGATGAAATTATCACCAAAATAATAGGCTTACCCAAGTTATTACATATATTCATGGTCTTACTAGCATCATTTACATTAAACATTTGCTAAATGGGTTGACAATAACATAGTGTTGATGGTTGATGATCTCGATTCTTTGAAGAAAAATATGGTACATCTGCTTCCTCGGAACTTTGACAAAATGAGTGCAACAGGATTTATTTGTCACCACTATTCTCAACAATGACAGGATACCTGGTTTTGATGAATTATTGGCTAGATGCACTCAAGAAGAGACTAAGATGATGGAGAGAGACAAGCCCTCAAAAGGAAATGAACCTGCATCATTCTTTGCTCATGCAAAAAGGAAGAATAATGTTAGTCCAAGGAGATGGGGTCAAGGATTCAAGAAGGGATTCAAGGAAGAAAGAAAAGGAAGGTGCCAACAAGTTTGGCTACTATGCTAGAGAGTGTCCTCACGAAAAGAATATTCCAAGGGATGATGACAACAACAACCACAACAATTTCAAAGGCAATGGAAATTAAAGGAACAATGGGTTAAACAACAAAGGAAAGAGGAATGTTCCCACTGCTCGAAATGGAAATGGTCGACCTCTCAAGAGGACAAGAAATGTCAGGTATGATGAAAGTAATGTTGTAGAAAAACAAAATGAATTTTATCTTACTTACGTTCTATCTACTGCCTCTCCTCCAGATACGTTGGATCATTGGTTGATTGATAGTGGAGCCTCAAGGCACTTCACGGGATACAAAGAAGCCCTCTCAAATTTGGTTGAAAAGAATACAAATTTGAATATCATACTTGGAGATAATGCCACCTACCCTGTGAAAGGGAATAAGTATTGTCACTCTTCACTTGAATCAAGGTCAAACCATTCATCTACAAGAAGTATTGTATGTGCCCGATTCGAAGAAGGACTTGGTATCTATTTCAGCAATGGAAGATAAAGGCTTCAAGGTAACATTCATTGATGGAAAGGTACGTATTTGGCAAGGAAACCCTAAAGATGCATTTACTCTTGGATATAGGGTTGATGGTTTCTATCAAGTTGGAGGGAGTCCTTTGGGAGCTTTGCGAGTGATACTTCTCTACAATGTGAGTTATGGCACCGAAGATTTGCCCACCAACATTACAAAGTCTTACCTGGAGTAAGGAAGATGGTCACGGGAATGCCCGAGTTTAACATGAACCATGGAGGTGTTTGTCAGGGTTGTGCAGCTAGGAAACATACAAAGGGACCATTCCCTTCTAGTGAGAGCAACACAACAGATATTCTTCAAGTGGTCCATTCTGACCTGTCTGGTATGTTACTTGTAACATCATTGGGAGGATACTTATATTATGCAATCTTTGTGGATGACTTCTCTCCCAAAACATGGATCTATTTCTTGAGGAGGAAGGATGAAGTGTTCAAATGGTTCAGTTCTTTCAAAGCATTGGTGGAAAATCATATAGAGAAGAAGATCAAGATATTAAGGACCGACAATGGAACCGAATATGAATCAAATGAATTTAATGACTTTTGTAGAGAGGTTGGCCTTAAGAGGGAGACAATTGTTCCATACATTCCTGAGCAAAATGGAGTTACTGAAAGAAAGAATCGAACAATTATGGAAGCCACCCGTGCCATGCTCCATGATCAAGGCCTACCAAAGGTCTTATGGGGAGGAGCTGTCAACACTGCCGTATATGCTCAAAATAGGAGCCTGCATCAAGCCTTGGATTTCAAGACACCCAAAGAAGTCTTCATTGGTAAGAAACTTGATGTTTCTCATTTTAGAATCTTTGGTTGTCTGGTATATTTTCATGTGCCTAAGGAATAAGTTGGAACCTTCTGGGAAGAAAGTTATATCCGTTGGCTATAGTGAAAATTCAAAAGCATATATAATCTATGTGCCCGGTCAAAGAGACGTGGAAGTGTTAAATTATGGTATGTTCTATGCTTAAGAGCAATTTACTTCAAATCTTCTCATTAGCCCAATACTAATTTCCAGTATTGCAATCACATCAACATGATAGTAAAATGCAGATAGAAAATAAATGTAAACAACCGAAGACAAGCCAAGACAAGAGACACAAGATGTGGCACCAGCCAGGGACAAACCAATGCAGGGAAACCCTTTGATCAATTCTTCTATATTCTTCAATAATTCAGCAAAGAAAAAGAGATAGTACAATATCACAAATTTGTGATTTTACAACAGCAGTAATAAAACCCTAACCAGCAATGACAAGGCTGGTCAAACAGCTCCCAAATGTCCTCAAGTCAACCTAGGAGAACTCGGTTTCCAACAGCAATGATGGGCAGCCCAAAACAGTCCACAAAATATGGTCAAACGACAGTCAACGCAACTGCAGCGCTATGGTCAGCCCTAACTAGTCAACGTTGGTCAAATCCGTGGTCAAACAGAGGTCAACGTTAGCTGATCTGAATAGCGTCTTGCATGGAAGAGGCTCCCCACACTAATCCGCAGTCAAAGGTACCCTCACGCTAGTCAACGCAGCTGAAACAGACTTCCAACACCTCGGTCAACTCAAGTCAATGCTACCAAAACAAAATTGCGTCCTCCTTCTTCCCACGTGAGAGAGAGCTGCTCCTCCTACGCATACCCAAACAAGCTAGGAGAGAGAAGAGATGAGAAGATGAAATGAGTGTCATAATTCCTCAAGGTCTCCTCCTTTTATATGCCACGTTGAGGATAAGCTGGGGGTGAAAAACACTATTTTGCTTGCTGGCCAACCTTAACAAATTGTCAAGAAATACAAATAAATTCATATCTCAATGAATACATGTCGGAATTGGATGATCGATAGATCAATCCTACACCTCTCGATGAGAGGAATCCAAGAAAAATATAAGTTGCCATAAATGAGGTGACCCACATGGAGTTTGGCCCTAGTTGCCAATTTTAACAGGAAGTAAGTGATGTCACCTTTGATGAAGATACTACCCTTGGGAAAGCCAGAGATCTCCCTATCCCAAGGAAGGATAATGATGATGTTGCTACCAAAAAATAGGATGAACCTCTGACATATGAGTCTATGCTCGATGTTGATGGTCCGATGGATCCTACTGATCCACCTCTTGGTGATCCCTCTACCTCAAGGAAACATCCACTATGGCTCAAAGATACTCTCGAAGATGTTGAAAGGCATACTGCTCCAAGAGGGACATTTCGTGAAAGTAAGAAGCCAAACAAGTATCAAGGTTATTTAGATGCTATGAGTACTATTGTTCAAGTTGAACCATGCACATTCGAGGAATTCATAAAGCACCAAGTTTGGAAAGATGCGATGAATGAGGAGTATGAATCTATCATGAAGAATGATGTCTAGGATGTGGTGCCTAAACCCAAGGTCAAATTTGTGGTCACCTCAAAATGGCATTACAAAATCAAACATGGAGTTGAAGGGAGCATTGAAAAAGATAAGGCCAGATTCGTTGCTCATGGCTTCTCTCAAAAGGAAGGAGTGGACTATGACGAAATATTTGCACTAGTTGCCCGATATACCACTATCCGATCTATTATTGCTCTCGTTGCCAATCAAGGATGAAGCCTACATCAAGTGGATGTCAAAGCTGCTTTCTTTCATTGCTCACATAAGGAGGGCTTGGAACAACCTTAGGGGTTTGAAGTTCAAAATCAAAGGATACATGTATGCAGGTTGAAGAAAGCTCTTTATGGGTTGAAGCAATCCCCTAGGGCTTGGTATGAGAGGATTAACAGTTATCTTGTGAAGTTGGGATTTGTGAGGAGCTATGTTGATTCTAATCTATACTTCAAGGTTGAAAAGGACATGCCTCTTATTTTGGTCCTTTATGTTGATGATCTCTTTCTAAAAGGTGCAAACCCTCTCATTTATCAATGTAAGAGGGAGTTGACTTCTAAGTTCAAGATGAAGGACCTAGGTCTGATACATTACTTCCTAGGCCTGGAGGTCTGGCAAAAGCCAGGCAAGATTTTCCTTTCCCAAGGAAAATACATTGTGAAGCTACTAGAGAGATGTGGGATGGTGGATTGCAAGTCTGTGTCTACTCTGAAGGAACTCAACTTCAAGAAGATATGTGAAAGTGTTGTTGGGCTCGAATTGGAAAACCCTTCTGAGTATCGATGACTTGTGGGGGCCCTGATGTTCTTGATAAACTCGCAACCGAACATATTGTTAAAATTGGCAACTAGGGCCAAACTCATGGGTCATCGTATTTATAACAGCTGATATTTTTCTTGGATTCCTCTTTCTAAGGGGTGTAGGATTGATCTAGAGATCATCCAATTCTAACATGTACAAATGAAGTTATGAATTTATTTTGATTATGGACAAATTGTCAAGGTCAGCTTGCAAACTCATATAGGCTCAGAAGCCCAATAGTCATATCTATTCATCCTCAACGTTAGCCTATAAATACATGATGCCTCATCCTCATTTGGACACACTCATCTCATTCATCTTTCTCTCTCTCATTTTGATTGGGTATGGATTTCTGGGCCCCTCTCTCTCTCCACACGTCTGAAATTTCAGGAGAGCGAAATTTCAGGACGCCGAAATTTCAAGAGAGCGAAATTTCAAGAGGCCGAAATTTCAGGAGACCAAAAATTCAGGAGGCTGACTTTGACCAGCATTGACCCTGTTTTACTGCATTTTTGTGTGGGCTATCTCTGTTTGGGCAAGCCGCATTTTTGGGCACTGAAATCGAGGCTAAACGTTGATTGTTGACCAACGTTGACTACAGCTAGGGATGACCGCAGGTGGGTTGTTTGACCAGACTTTGAATGGGCTGAATTGGGTTGTTTTGAGGGTTGTTCTATCTTGTTGTTTGGAGGCCAAAGTTGACCTAATTGATGAGGGTCAAATCTGCCATGTTGACCAACGTTGACTTTTCTGATTAGGGCTCTTTTGTAGCTGTTATAAATTATCAGAACTTGTAAATTATACTATGATGATCTATCTCTCTCTACTAAACTATTGAAGACTAAAACAAAATTTGATCAAGGGTTTCCCCATATTGGGGTTTGTCCCAGCCACATCTTGTGTCTTCTTGTCTTGGCTTGTCTTCTACTGTTATGTTTATGTTCTATCTGCATTTTACTATCATGTTGATGTGATTGCTAAACTGGGTATTGATATTGGGCTAATAAAGAAATTGAAGTAAAATTGCTCTAAATATGAGTTAATTTATGGTTGAGCCTCATCACATACATTGGTTTGCTACTAAGAATCTCTTGAGATATCTTCATGGCATAATCATCTATGGGTTGAGATACACTGTTAGGCATTTGAGGCTACATGGATATTTTGATGTTCACTGGGCTGGCGATGTGGTAGATAGAAAGAGCACGTCAGGATGTTGTTTCTCATTAGGATTTGCTTCGATTTCTTGGATGAGCAGGATTAGGTTGCTCTAAGCATCGCCGAGGCCGAATATATTGCTGCTAGTATGGCGTTTTGTGAAGCTATATGGTTTAAGAAGCTCTTCAGTGAGCTATTTGAGCACGTGCTAGATACCATCGTGATCTATTGCGACAACCAAAGTGGGATTCGCCTTTCAGAGAATCTCGTTTCCCGTGACCACTCCAAGCATATTGATATCAAATACCACTTTATTCGAGATATAGTACAATGGGGAGTAATAAGGCTCCAACACATCGGGACTGATGAGCAGGTTGCAAACATCCTCACGAAGCCCTTGGGGAAAGTCAAATTCTTATCCTTCCATGAGAGACTTGGAGTCACAGAAAAACCCTCCCATGAGGGTCCCGCTTGAGTTGGACATTGAGCTTTGGTTGCTCCTGGGGGTTTGGGGTACTTTTTGGAGCTATGAGTGGTTCACCTTCCCCTAGAGGTGCATTGTGTACAGGGTGAGTGGTTCACCTTCCCGTATGATACCCATGATAGTTGACATGTGTGTAGGCTGAGTGGTTCACCTTCCCCTACGATTAATGATACGTGTGTAAGGTGAGTGGTTCACATTCCCCTATGATTGATGATATATACATAGGATGAGTGTTTCACCTTCTCTTATGGCATATGAAAAGGGGGAGTGATTCACCTTCTTCTGCGGATACCCCAACATACATCCTTCCCATGTAGTTTAGGAGACATGGGAAGTACCTCTCATTTGGCTAACAAGTTGGGAAAAGTGGATAGGGACCATAGCACTACAAATTGACGCATCGTGTACTATCATACTCCCTATGTATAGAATGCATGATGTTCAATATTTTGATCATTCAGGATCCAATCAGATTGGGGTTCTACCCCTAGACTGACTTCGGTCAATGGAGAGTGGCAAGGTCTTGTGACTCACTCTAGATTGATTCTTCTTCATTATTACAGCAGTGTTCAGCAAAGTTGAGATGAGATGCAAAGATGGTACATAATGACAAGATGGCATGATGATGGATGGATTGGCAGGTGGAATTCTCCCTAGTTGAGAGAGAGTGTTAAAATTGGCAACTAGGGCCAAATTCCACTTTAGACAGCTCATTTGATGGAGATGATTATTGCATTGAATTTCTCTTTTCGAGAAGACCAAAATTGACTTAAATATCAACAAATTTGGATAAGCATAAATGTTTTTTGAATTTACGCCCTCACATGTGCAAATTGTCAAGGTCGGCCACATCATCATGTAGACTCATGAAGCCCAAGAGACATGTCATCACCCTCAACGATTTGTATAAATAAGAGAGACCTCCAACCTCATTTGGCATCATCTCATCTCACACATTCTTCTCTCTACTCATCTGATTGGTACGTACATCTTATTAGGCATCTCTTTTCCTCACCCGTGTGGCAGCGAAATGACGAATTACAAGGCCAAAATTTCAATCTATTGCATGTTTGACCAGCGTTGACCAGGAATGTTTTGACCACATTTGATTGAGATTTTGGGTCAGAATTTTGTTTTTGGCAGGGCACATTTATTGGCACTATAACCGAGGCATTTTGTTGACTTTGACTATAGACCAATCGCAAACCTTACCGCAGAGTTTGACCAAGTTTGAACATTGTTTCATGATTGTTTTGGGCTGACTTTGACCAGCAAAGAAGGCTGAGTTTGACCAAGCTACATAAAGGACTATTTGTTGCTACGTTGACCAACATTGACTTTCTGGTTAGGGCAAAATTTCACTGCTATTGACTTTAGATTTGATAGTGTTGTTTTGACTATCATTTGGCAAGACAATTTTGACTTATTGTACTCTCTCTCTCTGCTAAATATTTGATATAATAATAAGAAGAATTGATCAAAGGGTTTTCCCCATCTTGGGGATTTTCCATGGCATTTGCCAAATCTGGTGTTATCTTGTCTTGGCTTATCTTATGCATTTTGTTATTCATGTTCTATCTACAGTTACTGTCAATGTGATTTATGGTTAATGTGATTGCTAATGGAAAACTAAATTGGAAATTTTCATTGGGCTGCTAAAAGGACTGTTGATTTGGGGTAGCATCGGATGTGCTCTAGCCACGAAATTTGGTGGAGAGGTTGGGGCACATGATATTTCCAATACCCAAAAAGAGTTTGGGCAGATTCTAAACAGTTCAAGAGATATTAAAATAATTATTATTTTAAAGGAATCCCTAAGTTTAGACTTAGGGAAAATAAAATATTAATGTGAATTAATATGAAACTATGTTAGAATGGTCCAAAGGACATGGATCAAGCCATATCTAATCTTAGTCGTTGATTAGGGACTTAATGTCGGTCGTTGATATGTCAACAAGGAAAGTATAAAAGGAGGCTTGAGGGTCACCTAGAGAAGACACCAGAGAGATCGATCATTCTATTCTCTAGAGCGGAGTTTGCTAAGAGATAGAATCAGTGATCGGAGTTGCAACTGAGGGGCATTGAATACAGAGAGACAGAGAAACAGAGATAGTGCCGAGAGAGCAGCGTAATAGCCAAGGAGAGTGACGCAGGAGCAACCAAAGCTCACACAGGGCCACGCAGAGGTAGCCGAGAGTTGCGCAGAGCTTCAGAAAGGCCAACATTGCTGACGCAGAGGGCCAGAAGGCTGACGCAAGGCCTCCTAAGGCTGACGCAGACCCATCCGGGGTGATGCAGGGCCAACGCTGGGCAGAGAGGGGCTGACGCAGTCCAGAGAGGGAAAACGCTGGGGTTCTTGGGGCAGATTGTAGCTAAGGAGCTACCGAAAGGATTATCCAGGGTTTCAGCTGGGAAATTTGTCTCAAACTGAGAGGTATTACTGCCAAGGAAATTCTCTGTTGTGTAGGCCAGTTTGGGCACCCAGATTGTACTCTGATATTGCTTAATAAGAAAACCCTCAGATAGCTGCACCGGCTTTCCCACATTGGGTTTTTCCGTGGACATTGGTCCAAAAATAACGGTGTCATTTGGTGTGATTTTTTTTGTTTGCTTCAGTTGTTGATCTGTAATATGTTGAGCATGCACGAGTGTTTATTTTCAATATTTACATTGTAAGTAACTTGTTAAGTAACGGAACAAGTAGGTAGGAATAAATCAGATAAAGTGCATGGAGGGTTTCTAACTAACTAGACTTAGAAACTTCAACATGGTATCAGAGCGTGATTGCAGATCACAGGAGGACTGAAGACATCAGCCGATTAGAGCAATAGCAATAGAAAACAATTGTCCCAAGGTGACAGAAGTTGTTTCTAGCAAAGCGGCAACAAGGGAAGGGTGACGTAGTGCCTACATCATCAAGGGTGAGCCAAGAAGAGGTAGCGCAGAGGCTAAGGAAGGCAAAGGGAGCCTCACACAGAGCCAAGCAGAAACTAGGAAGGTTGACGCAGTTCGCTGAGGAGGTCGGGTTGCTGGTGGCGGGATTGCGCAGAGCTTAGGAGATCTCACCTTCAGGTTGTTGGGGTTTAGAAGGCTGTGGGAATATTGCAGAGTGGAGCTGGTGAGGTACTACAGTCAAAACAGTACCTGACAGGGCAAGGACAAGAGGAGGGAGTTACTATTGAGGGTTTCTAGCCGAGACACCCAGATCAATGGTGTAGTTGCACAGACGATCAGAGTAGGGGGCATCTCGACATCGGCAAGAAGATTTCCAGGAGGGAAATCGAGACTTAGAGGGAGTCAGATCGAGAACTTCTAGGAGGGAAGTAGAAGAGCATCATAGCACTACACAGAGTAAGAGACCAGGATACACTGGACGGAGCGTTGAACTTCGTAGTCTGGAAGGCCATAATCTTATCCGTACTTGACAGAAATCATGTCAAGAACTTCAACTTAAAGGTTATAGCTATCCCAGTCGACCCCAATGATAACGAAAAGTACAAAAAGGCAATGGTGAGGGCCAAGAGCATCATCCTTGATGAGGTCAAGGACCATGTAGTACCACACATTGCCGAGAAGGAAACAACATATGAGATGTGGGAGGCCCTCAAGAAACTGTACCAGCATACTTTTGTGCAGAGAAGAAAGTTACTAGAGAATAAGTTGAGGTCGTATCAGATGAAAAGGAAGCACCGATTGACACCTTCCTCGGAGGACCGAACGAGATCCGAAATCAATTGACTGCTATAAAAGCCACGCTGGATCAGAAATTGATGGTGAGGACGGCCCTGAATGCAGTATCAAAAGACTGGGAGGTATTTGTCCAGATTATACTGGGCAGAGGGACTCTTCCACCTTGGGATGAGATGCGGGCTTCTCTTCACCAAGAAGAGATCAGACGACAGTCGAAGACAGGTAGCAGCAGCAAGGGGATCAAAGTCAAGCAGGAGGAGGAAGATGTTGCCCTAGCATTTGAGGGAAAGCAGGAAAAGTGAAAGAAGAAGGATCTCTCCAAGATCAAGTGCTTCCACTGTGGGGAGTTGGGTCATTATGCAACCCAACGTCCAAGGAAGAAGAGTAAGGGAGAGTCTTTCGAGACTAAGGCAGCACCAGCACGGGCCGAGAAGGAAGTTTTGACAGACGATGATTGTGCCATGAGTGCACACGCACCACTTGAGCGGAAGTGGAAAGACATCGAGTTGTAGTCAGGCGAACTACAGGCGATGAGGGGCAGGTTCCTCAAGGTACCCAGCCTCTTGAATTAAACCTTGCTATGGGAGCCCCGAAGAGGAGTAGCAGGACTGGCTGATGTGGGTAGAGATGGATGCGGATGGAGCGGCAGAGAGAGCTACAGTGTAGGGGTCCCAAGACAGTGCAAGGCTAGCGGGATGCAACAATGCGAAAGGCACGAGAGTATTGCACCAGTGCAAGATGGCATAGAGAGGTGTGCAACGGTGCGAAATGCAAGGAGTTGTTGCAGCAACACAGAGGTCAGAGAGGGAGCGCTTGTCAGCAACAGAAGGAGCTTCAACATCAATAGGGTCTCTAGCCCAACAGAGAGTTCAGAGTTGGGAGATCAGTTACTTACTTCTCAGTAATTGAGCTGCAGTGCAACAGTGGGCAACACGATGCAGCATGATGAGAGGAGTTGCAGTGCGGATGCAGTGTTGGGAGAAAGGACCAGTAGCAGCATGGAAGCAGAGGGAGCTGTCGTACAGATGCAATAGTGGCAATGGCGGAACCATGGGCAACAGTACAGGATACAGCAATGCAAAGGATGGTGGGCAGCAGGCCTAGCATCAGCACAGGGACCGATGCCGGATGATTAAAGTAATACTCAGTGAGGAGTATTGCTAGAACACAGTCCTCGCAAAGAGGGAGCGTTGATTTGGGTAGCATCGGATGTGCTCTAGCCACGAAATTTGGTGGAGAGGTTGGGGCACATGAGATCTCCAATACCCATAAAGAGTTTAGGCAGATTCTAAACAGTTCAGGAAATATTAAAATAATTAATATTTTAATGGAGTCCCTAAGTCTAAACTTAGGGAAAATAAAATATTAATGTGAATTAATATGAAACTGTGTTAGAATGGTCCAAAGGACATGGATCAAGCCAGATTTAATCTTAGTCCTTGATTAGGGACTTAATCTCGGTCGTTGATATGTCAATGAGAAAAGTATAAGGGGAGGCTTGAGGGTCACTTGGAGAAGACACCAGAGTGATCAGTCATTCTATTCTCTAGAGCGGGGTTTGTTAAGAGATATAAAATCAGTGATCGGAGTTGCAGCTGAGTGGCATTGAGTACAGAGAGACAGAGAGGCAGAGATAGTGCCGAGAGAACAACGTAGTAACCGGGGAGAGTGATGCAGGAGCAGCCAGAGCTCACGCAAGGCCACGCAAAGGTAGCCGAGAGCTACGCAGAGCTTCAGAGAAGCCATTGTTGCTAACGCAGAGGGCCAAAAGGCTGACGCAGACCCATCCGGCGTGACACAAGGCCAGCGCGGGGCAGAGAGGGGCTAACGCAGTCCAGAGAGGGCAGACGTTGGGGTTTCTGGGGCAGATTGTAGCTGAGGAGCTACTTGAAGGATTATACGGGGTTTCAGCCGGGAAATTTGTCTCAAACTGAAAGGTATTATTGCCAAGGAAATTCTCTGTTGGGTAGGCCAGTTTCGGCACCCAGATTGTAGTCTGATATTGCTTAATAAGAAAACCCTCAGATAGCTGCACCGGTTTTCCCACATTGGATATTTTCGGGGGCATTGGTCCAAAAATAACGGTGTCATTTGGTGTGATTGTTTCTGTTTCCTTCAGTTGTTGATATGTAATATGTTGAGCATGCACTAACTCTTATTTTCAGTATTTACATTGTAAATAACTTGTTAAGTGACGGAACAAGAGGTAGGAATAAATCAGATAAAGTGCATGGAGGATTTCTAACTAAGTAGACTTAGAAACTTCAACAAGGACATTGAAGTAATTGTGCTAAGCATTAAACATACCATTGTTAACTAAAATTAACACATATCTAACACAATTTTGAGTATATTTTCTTTTTGTTAGAAATTTATTTGCAGATTTGCAACCCTGTTAAAACAGAAGAGCAAGCATTATTGTTCAGCAACTTTCCTAACCAAGTACCGTATGATAAAATATTTTTCTTTTAGTTAATATATTTCAAGTACATTAATTATGTTATTTATTTGACAAATTTTATCAAGTTTTAGTGTGCTTGTAGGATGGTTTAGTTGAATACATATTACAGATATTTTTACATTAAGCCAGCAAGACAGCAATGTAAAACTCCTCTCTTCAACCAATTAGACCCCATTATAAGTTATTGGTCTTATAGTGGGATGGTTGGAGTATCTCACAAGAAGCCTCCCATAGTCTTGTGATGGGAGTTGAGGCTTAAAGAGTGGGCACCTAGGCCAAGGTGACAGTGGGCCTCTGTCCTATGTATGTCGACCATAGTGGATTGTACAATCTTCAGCAATCCACTAAACAGAGCGGTAATAGGACCCCTATAATAGGGATAGTAATGTCCCCCCATCCCCACTGAATTTCCCCAAGCTTTTGGGTGCTTCCACTCATCTCCCATGTGTGTCTCTATAATCCTGTGTTTCCCCGTCCTGTAAATTTGGTGGAACATTAGAGATAATTGCAATACGAAATAGGCGAAAAGGAACATTAAAAACAAACCAAAAAACTGCTTCAGAGTAGTTATACTTCTAATCAAAGGCTCAGACATCATTTTTCATTTTTGAAAAAAACATCATATTATAAGAAGGAAATCCTTCCAAGTACAATCACCAGTTCATGACGAAAAGTCCACTACAAATTTAATATTTGTTTTATTTTTTTTTTATTTTTTGTTGAGGGTAAGACTTTGTATTGGGGAGGGAGATCATTAGAAATAAATCCCTCTCACTACCATGCCTTGGGGAACTAAGAAAACACACTTTGATTTGAGCTGTCGTCAACTATCCAAAAGCCTTGTAATCATAGAACATAGAGCTAATAGAACTTACCAAACCACTGAGCCCACTGTGCTATCAATCGGGAAAATATATTTGTCCAAGCTAACTCTTCTTTTCTCCTCTTCTCTCTCCAATCATCTTCCTCATCATGATCCTGCAACTTGAAAATCAATGCTATACAAAAAGCCATACCTGTACACCGGTGCAATTATAACTATTGTTTATCCCTTTTAATTTATCAATTAAAATCATATGAATTTTATGCACCATAATTAGTTTGGTATTGAAATGGCCTCCTTATGAATAAACCTGTTGAATTCATCACTACAATTCACAAAAATAACCTACTTGATAATGTCAACTGACATGCACTTACATCCAAGAACCTTTCAGAACTGCCATAATTATCACTATTAATAAGGGGTTCATTTAGTCCCTCATGGCCTGTTGATTCATGATACTCAAATGCCTTGCCACCAACATCTCCATGATAGATCCTCCTCCTCATGCTGCTGGCGTATGTGACTTTGAAAGATGCACTTTGCGTACAAACTTTGACATCATGAAAAACAAAGGAATGAAATTTTAGAAGGCTACAAGGCATGTCAGCAAATTAAGATCTGCTTACTAAAATTTAGATTGACGGATACATAAATAGAAATAAGCAAGCACTTTGGCATGCAATTCACAAGCAACAAAAGGCTCATGCAACTTAATATTTCCCAATTTCTAACAGGTACAAAGGGGGAATTTTTGTTTTGTTTGAGATATTAGATAATACAAGCAGACAATGGCCCTTGACTTTTAGGACAATCCTGTCTTATCTGCAATCCTGTAAATGGACATACAACTTACACACCTACTAGAACGAACCTCCTCAAATCTAGAATAGTCAATCCTCCAAACGATTAAGAATTAGCAAGAGCAGGCAGATAATGCATTACCACACACTGCTAGGAATCAGAATCACCTATATGAGGCAAGCATTCTTATGTTAAGTTTCTGAAGGACAACCCTGAATGTTAGAGAAACTGATATAGTCATCTAAGGAGTGCACCGAAGATGTAGTCCAAGTAGTAAAGTTAGATTTCTTTCACTAGGCTTGTTAACTTCTAAGAATTTAAATTGTCCAGAGGAAGCATGTTTGCTATCAAGCCACATGGGATTTGAAAGTTGGTTGGGAAATAATAAAATTCAAGGTGCAAATAATTTTGAAAACAAAATGCATGTGATCATGAACAGCCCAATGAGACATCTACTTCAAGGTACAAGCACTCATGCATGAGAATATAGTTTCGGTTCAGAAGCCTTCACCCTGGATGAGGCTAGAGTAAATCAATAATGTTTGGGCTCCCAGATAGAGGCATATATAATGCAGTTAAATGGACTCATCCAGGGAAGGAGAGAAGGAAAATTTTGAGTGAGGAACTCTTTCAGACTCCAGAGCCAAATGTCATGGCAATCCAACAGCCACTTAACCTTTTCAACTCCCCAGAATGGTGTGAAGCTTAATCAGCTAAGTTTGAGTTCTTCTCTACAATACAAGTTGAACATTTCCCTTCTTGAATCTCCAAAGTGTGTACAAGCTATCTCCAGTGTATGGGATCTTGTTCCTTGCCTACAAGTATTATTTCAATTGGAACCTTTACTGGCAAGCTGCAACACAAAGAAGAATAAAGTTTCTTTGGGGTCAAGGTCACATGATTGCTCAAAATCGGTGTGCAGGGGACCATTGTCTTAGAAGTTAGAACACAGCTAAGTCAAGCTAGAAAATATATGGAGCGGAATCTTTTCAATCTTGGAAAGCAAAGCCAAGTTGGAAATTTGGAGCAACAACTCAAGTTTCGGAACAATGCAAAGCCAAAGGGGCTAGAATTAGAGCACAAAATCATTGGACAGAGAGGGCAATGATGTCACCACAATTCATTTACCATATTTGAAGCAAATAGAAGCTTCTATATGGACTTTGGCCTTTATGGATCAAAATGGAATGCAAACAAAAGAGGGGGTAGAAATCAGGTCTTCGTTTTGATGCTACTAGAAATGAAGCCAGGGAACTCATCTAGTGTGTTGTGCCAATTAAAATTATCTGGCATCAACAGTCATTATTGACAACCCTTAGATAAGGATGACTTGTTCAAGGCCCTGCAGAACATGAACAAGGGCAAATCTCTAGGTCTAGATAGGTTGCCTTGTGAATTTTACTTGTCTTTATGGTTTGTGGTTGGTGATGATTATTTATGTGCCAAGAAGCTCTTGGATCAAAAGTTAAAACATAAGAGAGTACAAATTTATGCGGGGATTATCAACTTATGCCAAATGTGACAAAAAGTGACACAACGGTGGGTTGGAGACCTATCCCCTTGCTTCCTTTTGGTGGGAAATCACAATCCAATTGACAGCTTCAAGCTAGAGAAGACCAAGGGCAGGACTTTTTCAATCTTGAAAAGCAAAGTCAAGTTGGTGATTGGAGTAACATTTCAGTTATGAAGAATACATACCTAAAGAGGCTAAAATCCAATCACGGATTACATCGGACAAAGAGGGAAACGATGCCACGACAATGTACTTCCCCTATTTGAATGGAAAACAAGCATTTTAACGGACTTTGGTTGTTGAAGAACAACAACTACTACAGACAGAAGATGGAGAAATATAAGGGAAAACTTTTAGACTCACTTCCATCGGATCTTCACATTAATTGTTTGTATGCTATTAGACACGAAGCCAAGTAGCTCATCTAGCACATTCTGCCAAGTAGATTTCCCAACTATGAACGGTCTTTCTTGAGGAACAACAACTACTGCAGACAGAAGATGGAGAAATATAAGGGAAAACTTTTAGACTCACTTCCACCGGATCTTCACCTTAATTGTTTGTATGCTATTAGACACTAAGCCTAGTAGCTCATCTAGCACATTCTGCCAAGTAGATTTCCCAACTATGAACGGTCTTTCTTGTCTTGCCCCTTAGATAGGGATGAACTGTTCAAGGCCCTGCATGGCATGGCCAAGGGCAAATATCCAAGGATGGAATGGCCTGCGATTGGTGATGATTATTTAAGGATGTGCCAAGAAGCTCCTGAAATAAAACATTTGGGAGAACAGCTTAAGGTAGGAGCGATCAACTTTATACCAAATGTGACTAACACAGAGGTTTATACGGGGTTGCTTCGTACTGGACAATCTCATGATGACAGGGAAAGCATGAGGTGGGCAAGAGAAACTAGGCTAAAGGTGTTCTTCCTCGAGAGAGATTTTGACAAAGCCTGTGAAAGAATTGAATTCGATTTATTCTAGATATGTTGAATCAGCTAGGTTTCGAAAGCTTCTCAATGCGGGCTGTGAGGACCCTTTTCTCAGGTTGTCAAACAGATTATGTGCTAAGGGCCTTCAACGAGGCCGCCCCCTTCCAAAGGTCCGGCAAGGGTACCCTTAAGCTACCTACTTGTATGGGATCGAGTAGACACACTGGAGTACCTCCTTGAACCTGTTTATATGCAAGAACAGATTATAGGTATTTTAATTTTTTCTTCCTGGAGTTGAACAGCGACTCAATGATCATTTTGATAATGATTCTGCTTCACCTAAGATTCTAGCTCTTTATTGAAGTAACAGGCCTTTGTTGAATAGCTTCACAAAAAATGGAAGATTATCCAGGAAAGGTTTATGTACGCAGTAGGTATTCAAGCACTTGGCAAAATCGAGCATAGAGAGATTCACTAACAAAAGAAACATAGAGCAATGTTACTTGCATCTCACAAGTAAGACCAATTTCAAATATTACGTTTAATATGAAAGGCGAATTCCCACTTTTACTAATGTCATAATAAATGTCATAGTAAGCCACCCAATGCAGAATTACTGAATCCCAATTAACAAACCCATCTGAATAATCACCAATCAACATAACCATACAAATAATCCACCCGAAGCCTGGATTTCAATTTAATAGAAATTCAATACATAAGAATTGCGATGAGAGTGTCAATTATAAACCTGAATGTTGCGAAAAACAAAGGGATTGATCGAACGACTTGTAGACTCTGATTGTTACAGGCTAATAACGCTGTCTGCGAAGGTTTGTGGGATTTCTACGCCTCCTGTCAATTTAATGTAAATATAATAGTATAAGGCAATTGATTTCGATGGCCATGTAACTGAGACCATTCTCAGAATTAATAAGAAAAGCTTATGAAAACATAGAATCAAGGATTTGATCGCACCACAAATTCAGTCGAATTGCAGTAGCTTGATATTGAAGGGCACACGGACCAAATTCACAGAAAAAAGTCAATGCCTGGGCCATATGCAAGCAATCACAAAATTGAAAGAAATATAGAGAAAAACCTATTTATCTTAAAATTGAGAGAGGTATGGAGAAAAAACTGATTGTAATCAGTCATTCTGGCAAAGTGGAGGAGGTCAGAAGCAAGCCTTCTTTCGCAAGAGCTACCTAATTTTCGTGGAAGTGGGGACCAGAATCCCTCGGGAGTCGTGCATGTGTGGCATTTAATCTTGGCCCGTTTTGAATTGATCAAAGGTTAATTTTAAATTCGTATTTCTTTACCTCTATAATGTAATATGAAAAAAAAAGGGTTAAAAGTTTGATTTTTTTTTTTTAATTTTCATTTCCAAATTGAATTTAAAATGGTTGAACCTCAATGATAATGTAAGAGTAAAAATATATAATACCTGAATCTAAGCAAAATATTTTTCAAAGATTTAAAAATTTATAAAAATAGCTTTTTAAAACATTTATAGGGAATTTTAGAAAAAATTGTGAGATATGTTTTTTTTTTAAGTTGTTATAGATTTCAGGTATTTATTTATTTGAATTTTTTTAAATACTAAAAGTCGATTTTAATTAAAATATGTATACAGGGATTTGAATTATCTTTGGGAAGGTTAATTAAAATATGTAATAGGAATTTGAATTATAATTTATCTGATAGAAGGATTAAAAAATTTAAGAGGGAAATTTTAATAATAAAAAATATAAGTCAGAAATATTTTTTTAAAATAATTTTTTTATTTAAATTTGTAATGAGTGATTTTCTTTATTAATTTAAGAGAAAGTGTATATTTATGTGTTTTTTCTTATTTTCTGGTATATGAGTAATTCTTATTTTATATTGTGATTAAAAAATATGTGAGTTGTGCTTAATTTATAGTAGCGTTATTAATTTTTCATTAATGTTTAAATTACATGGTGTCTTTAAAGTTTGGAAGGCAATCACTTTTTTCAAAGAAAAAAGATGTTGATCTTTTCATTAGAATGAAAATACCAGTACATGATATAGATTAAGGTGATTGGACTATAAACGTCATAAGAAGCCTTCACATCTATTAAAACCATCTAAAACATAAACACACTAATCATAGGGATCCAAAACCAATATTGAAACAGAGTTGTAGAATTCCTAAAGTTCAAAAAAGCATGTTATGGAGGTTCTAATCTTGATCAATACCCTTCCCTTAGGAGCATAACTCTATCTAGTCAATTATATACAAACAAAAATTAAAGTAGCATAGGCTGCATAAAATATAAAACATCTTCATGAGTCTCATCTAAGTTGTTGCATGCCCTATTCCTGGATTTCTCCGTTGTTGAAGATTTTGTAGTAGAAAGCACCCAGATTTGCATTGATAACTCTTTTGGAAAGGGAGTTTGCAACAGAATTTATTTCTTTGAAGATGTGTTTAACTATGATACTAGAGAAAGATACCTTCAAGTTTTCAATACAGTCCATCCAGTTTGTTAGATTTGGAATACTAATTTTTTCCTTGTCATTCATCCAGTCTGTCACTACTTTTGCATCGCTTGAGATATTGGCGTGTGTCAATTCCATCCCCTTTGCAAAGTATATTAGACCCCACATAGCAATAATTTCAGTGCGAGTGTTAGTCCCATTTCCTCCACTCTAATAGATATTTAGTTGTCTTGTTGAATCCAATAACAAAACAACGCCACAACCACATATGTTTTGTTGTGTTGCTCCATTAAAAAAAACAGTAGGGAATACCAAGTTGTTGTGGTTCTCTATGTTCCTGTCCGGCTTGGAAACAGATTCCTTCTAGTCGTATTCACCAAAATGAGCACAAATTTGAGACACAACCATGCCTATCTCAAGAAACCGACCTTCAAAAATTTGGTCATTATGAGCTTGTCATATTCCCCAAATCACAAACTAGGGAAGAGTTTTATAGGCACGGATATTGTGTATCCACCATGAAAAACAATATGTTATTGAAGGAAAAGATTCATTATATGGAATTGTAAGGGATTGTGTAACATCATACCAAATAGCATTTGCAATCGGGCATTGTAAAAATAGATGTGTGACATCCTCCTTCGCCCCCTTGCATAATAGGTAGCAGTTTGGACCATGCATCTCACGATTTATGATGTTGTCAACTGGTTCTTCCATGCTAGCCAGCCGAATAGGATCAACTTAGTTGGAATGTTCCGGCGCCATACATTAGCATACCAACTTTTAGGAACCTCAGGGTGAATATCATAGTATATAAAAGAGTATGTCTCAACTATAATCAAGTTTTCATTCTTCAAGTTACTATTCCAACATAGTTTGTATTCTTTGTTGTGAACAAAAATACCAGCCATCCTGAGATTGTGGGTATATCTCTCCCATGTTTCTACCATCTCATCTATGATCCCAATATTCTTCGTTGATTTCCAAACAAAGCTTGAGATCTTGTTCGACGTATCCATAATTACCTATGATAGGAAGGAAAAACCAAGAGTGTACAAAGTATTTAAATGTCTTCAGGTAAGTAGTAATTACTCATACTAGGAAAGGGTCAATGTAGATGAGGATTTGATTTCCTAAAGCAAAGGAGCAATGCATATTTTTAAAAAGCCAGGAGCTGATTTTGAGGAAATCATTCTAGATGTGTGACCCTTTTGGTGGCCTCTTATATCCAAATATGAACCACTGCGAGAATGACATGTTCTTCATATATTTTCCTTTAATAATATCCTTCTAGATTCCCTTCGCCATTAACGCTTGCCAAAAGCTCTTAATTAGTAGTGCCCAGCTAAAAATTTTAATGTCTTTGAGTCCCTAGCTCCCATATTCTTTGTTCAATGTTATTGCATTCAACCGAACGAGATCGAATGTTGTGTTTTCTTTGTTACCTACCCTTAAGAATTTGGCTATGATTGATTTAATACGATTGATGATACTGCAGGGTAGTGTAAACAAATGCATCCAGTAAACAAACATGTGTTGCAACACAAATTGAATGAGGACATACCTGCAACTACTTGCACTACCTTCACTTCAATTTTTTTGCCTACATCTATGTAATCTTGTGATTAAGGAGAATGACACACCTACCATTTCTAGCAATCACACTTGACCATGCCAACTTTAGTGTTAAAGTTAGAAACAAGAAATTAATTTCCAAGAATTATGGAGTTTAGTACCATTCAAGATGACTTTGTAGCGATGTCGTTAATAGAAATATCTTTTTTGATATAAAATGTTTGTGCATTCCATTTGTAAATGGATATATAGATTATATAAAGGTTCCATGAGTACCATATGCATCTTTACTAAGTGATTCTTATAACTTGAAACAAATGTGATTTTTACTTGATTTTCTATTGTTTTGAGTTTTTTATTCATTCTATTGTAACCAATTCCTTGTGTTTTGATTCATTATCTATTTAAGGTAGTATATTTATTAATTCCCCATTTTTGTTAATGCACTCATATATATCACTTAACATGTGGAAGTCACGTTATTGGACTTTAAAATTTGGTTTTCATTCACTTTGACATCAAACCAATGTTTTCATTCACTTTGACATTAAATCAATGTTTTCATTAATTATAAAACCAACCTTAAATTACATCAAACTTTTGCTTAGTCAAGTTGTTGTTTGTAGTGATTTATCAATGACTTGTAGTCGACAATTCACAAGCATCTTAGTTGCAATGTCTCGGTGCAAATCACATTCTTTACGAAGTTAGTTTCTTTGATAGAAGAAGCAATGATTTCCACCGAAGCATGTGGCTCTTCTTGAGTTAGAACTCATATATGTTAGTTGTAGGTATGGGATTAGAGATCTAAATAGCGAACCTTGTGGAAGGGACAGAAGAGCAGTTGATAAGGTGTAGCTTGTAATGGTTAGAGCACGTTAATGAGAAGTCATTAATCCCTTAGAGTTGTATAGAACATCCTATGTAAGAGGTGCACTTTTATTCCCATTTGAAGAGGAAGGTTTTTTGGAGCCATTTTTTCTTAACTATTGACCATTGTTTTTTCTCATTAGAGTTCGTTTGAGATTAAGAAACATTGTTTTTGCAATCCATGGCAAAATACCTATTGTCATAACATTTTGTTGGCAAAATGTTACAATTAAAAAATTTGGCCTTAATTCATTAACCTTGTCTCCTAAGCCATTTTCTAAGTCTCAATCCACATTTCAAATAAAAATTAAAAAAAATAAAAAAATAAATAAATAAATAAAAATAAAAATAAATAAATCAAATATATATATATATATTATATTGAGTGATTAATATTAATTAAAGTGAAAAAATTAATGAGAGGTAATAATATATATTAATTAGGTTTAAAATTAAAAATCAATTAAATAAAAATATAATAAAAAAACAAAATAAAAATAAAAGTAGTGGTGCACAAATTTTTGTACCAACCAAAATTTATGGTATAATAAAATATTATTTTACTTAAACCTTATGCAACAAAACAACGTATGCCAAGTTGTCAACCCCGATGTTTTGAAAACTGTAGGGGACTCCGCTATGGCGACTCCTATTTCAGACCCTATAGCATTTTAAATGCGGCCTGACATGGCCGCTCGATACCCCGATATAACACGCCACCATGCCATTGCCATTGAAAAAGAAACGGAGATCAATATGCTCTGGGTATCGAGCGGCCATGTCAGGGCGCATTTAAAATGCTATAGGGTCTGAAATAGGAGTCGTCTTCCGCTATTCATAAGAAAATGACCCTGTCCTATTTTTTAACCCTTTATTATTTTAAACGTGTGTGGATTATTGCAATGGGAGTGGGAATAATCTTAGGTTTAATTTTATTGATCTAAAATTAGGTTTTAATTGGTAATTATAATTTTTATAGTTTTATGAAATAAAAGTAAATCAATTAACTTATACAGAGTCTTAATGAATTAATTGATTAAAATTGAAATAAAAATACTTGAATTGGAATTCCACATATGATTTGGCTATTAAGCTAGAATATTTTTTGTTATTTTGTGAAATAAATCATTTTTGGTTCAAAGATTTTTCCAAAGAGGACATCAAATATAAAATTTTAGCATTTGGACAAGGAAAATTTCCAGATTTTGAGGCAAAGGATTTTCCAGTAGTCCCATTGTTCCTACAACAAACTAGAGATTTTGTTTATTTTTAATATATTGTTAGATCTTTATCCTGAAAACTTGTAACAACTTCAAGATTGCAATTTTCTATATATTCTTTTATTTTGATTGGAAAAGGGTTGGTCTTTGGAAACCCAAAGATTGGTATTTTTTGTAAACCCTAAATTCTTGAGAGTTTAATATAGGCTTATGGTTTTAACTTTGGATAGAACTTGTTTCATATGTAAGTTTTTCGAGTTGTCCATTATTGGGAAGGGCTAGGTTGAGAATCAACCTCCTTGACATCCCCTGCAAAGTTATGTTCAACACTTGGCAAATCATGTAAACAAATTGTTAACCTCTAGTCCCCTCACAATTAAGATTTATATTTTGTTGAGTTGTTGAAGATCCTTCTTCATGCTTTCCAATCTTATCGGATGACATGAATGTGTGGGTTGAGTGTAAGTGCTAGCTGATAATTTCATTAGTCTTATGTCCACATCTTTCAAGCTATGTTACTTTGTCATAGTTGAATATCAACACTTTAATTAGATCTGAGAGGGAGGGTTTTATTTGTTTAAGCATGGATTTGAAACCCTAGGCAACCACCTCTCAAAACCCCTAAATTTGACCATTCTGCTAAAAAAGTTATCGTTCATTGCCATGAATAGTCATTAACCTCATAACATTTGAGGGAGCCCCCTTTGATTCAAGTCCTAGCTTGGGCCTAAAGTGGGTGAGTTGATTTATTGGCGCAATTTTTCAGCCAGAGACTACCTTCAAGAAATAGATACAACATTTGGCATCATTTTCAGTGAATGCAATAATGAGGAGACCTTTCCTGGGAGAACAATGATAGACTAGATCTATTCTTTGATGGTGAACAAAGATTATACATTGGATATTGGCTACATTTCTTTCACCTAGGGGCTCCACTTTGTTTCTTTGGTAATTCCATGGGTTGCAAATTCCATTGGTTCAAGATCTCATATATATTTGCTAGTGTCATAGTTCAAAGCTTGGTAATGATTTCTTTCAGTAGTATATCTTTCTTCCTCTTTGTAGTGATTAACAAAGGATGAGGTTTTCAGAGTTCTTCAATGTTTCATCTTTCAGCAGCTTACTAATTTGCAGTTGTAAGCATAAGCTACTCATGGAGCTTTTGTTTCATCCTGTAAATTCTTGTCATATTCTCAGTTGCATAGAAGGTGGTATGTCAAATAATCCACTGCTCACATGGCTACACTAGAAGTATGATTATACTTAACGGTCAATGTTTCAGCTTAATAAAGTAGGGGTGTGTGTCTAAATAAGCCTATATTTTGAGCAGATTGTGTCATAGATCAGTTGAATAATCACTCCATAGTCCAACGGAGAAACACCAGTATAGAAGTTGGTTCTCAACAGTTTAAGTTTGCGATGACATGCCAAAGTTCTTTGTGGTAATATCCAAGTTGCAAAGTATAGCGTAAAGACAAAAATCATTGATGAGATTGACATGACTCCATGCCCAAAAGGTTCAAGGCACTTGGTTTGTTGTTCTTGGCATCCCACAGGGGAAGCAGTCCCCAGTTGGAGCCTATGTTGTAACATTTTCTTGGAAAAATATTACAATTTAAAAAATTGGCCTTAGCTCGTTAACCTTGTCTCCTAATGCATTTTCTACACTAAGTCTCAATCCACATTTCAAATAAAATTAAAAAAAAATAGAATAAATCATATATATATATATATATATATAATTGAACTTTTAATTCTAAATCTAACTAATATTAATTTATTATCTAAGTTAATTTCTTAACTTTAATTATATATAATATATAATATATATATATATAATATATATATAATATTATATATAATATATAATTGACTTTTAATTCTAAATCTAACTATATAATTATTATCTAAGTTAATTTCTTAACTTTAATTGATATTATATATATATATAGACAATAAAAAACAAATAAATAAATAAAATTCAAAGTTAGATGTCTCCATTCACCAATTTTTGTAGCCCACTAAAATTTATGGGGAATAAAATATTACTTTTATTAAACCTTATGCAACTAAACAACTTATAGCGAACGCCCCAATTGTTTTGAAAACCATGGGGGGTTCTACTATTCATAAGAAAATGACACGTAACAATTCATAAAAACAGGGTGGTAAAAATAGCAAACTCCCCTCCTTAAATGTTGGTGCATAGTGCTGGATAATGTAACTAGTTTCGGTCTTCATAATTGTCATTTGTCTCATGTAATGGTGTAATCTCTATGTATTGATCAAAACAAGAAAGAAAAATGTAAAACAAGATTATTTATAAAGCATGGGTTTCATGTTTGGGTCAATGGTCAATAGGTCAAAGCATCCATTACATGCTTATAGGGTATGTCATGAGTCAAAGGTCATCATTACATTATAAATACCCTTATGGGCACATGTATCAAAGAAAGAAACATTATTTTGTATATTAGAAGAGTCTAGATACTAAAAAAGGGATCAAATTGGCCAACCAGTAAAGTCGGCCTTAAGTAGGCTTGAAGAGCCACAAAAAAGGCTATAAAAAGGAATGACTTTTCTCTTCATTAGGGAAAACAAGAGGCTCACATTCTTTAGCTTGAGGTCTGTGGTTTAGAGGAAGTGCGATGGTCTATAAGAGTGTCGTCAAGGGCATGCATAGGACAAATGATCTTTCTTGTAAGAGACCTAGGGTTACCTCAAGTCTAAGTTGACTAAAAGATCACTTTTATGGTGAATTCCTATGATGATGTCCTTGAATATTCCTTGGGTTGTATGGTTGGTCTTCTTATGTGTTTGGAGGAAGCTAAGGCTCTTTTTTTGGTCTTGGAAGTCTCCTTTGGATTTATTCTACAAGAAGAGAAAGTTCTTTTGGGTTTTCCCCTTGGAGGGGTTTTGCCCAAGCTTGGAACATGTAACTTGTGTTCATGTGATCTTTATTATTTTTGGCATTTATTTGATTACGAGAACATAATCTTAATAATTAAGAAGAACAAATATCACAAGTAAATTTAATGTATGGAAAATGTTGAGTTAAAGATGTTTCCTTTATTGATTTTTCAACATGGTATCAAAGCTAAGGTTAAGACATTGGTAGCTAAAGATATCATTGTGGTTTGGAGGCTTGCATCTCCTTGAAGGATGAAGTAATTGAAGGAAGAACCAATATTGAAAAGTACATATTTTTGACAGATCAGACCTCTACCATCGAGGTCAAAGTCCGGTAGACTACTTTAAGAGGCCAAAGGTTATGTGTATAGGTAAAAAATATTTGAGGAGGAGGAAAATGAAACTCTTGGATTTACTAATTCATGTGTTAAGGCTTCTAGGAGACTACTTGAGCGCGGATTAGAGGGATTTAGATCCATGTGGAAAAAAAATGGTAGAGTGAAGTCCTGGAAAGGGAATAGGCTTGTGGACTAGGCCAAATCCAAGGTTCTAGGCGCAGATATCAGAAGTGTCTAAATGAAGCCGAGAAATCAACCCTAGAAGAAGCCTACCTCAAGGCTGGAAAATAGCCTAGATTGCGCCATATGGGAACAAAAGCAAATGGAGGCACTTTTTGGCATATCTCAAAGGCGTATATGAAGTCCATTCAAGGTCACAAGGCTTTGTTCTCTTAATAGAGATAGGTTAGAACTTTAGAAGTGAAGCAGTACTAAAAAGGCCGAAAGGGTTCACCCTAGACAACCTTATCATCATTTTTCATTGGTATGAAAGGAGGGTAAGAGGCCTAATTTAGGCTTAGGGCCCTATAAGGAAGGACGAAGATCTTGCAAAGAAGAGTCAAGACCTATAATCACCTTTTTTTGAGAGAATGAATTGAATTTCAGTAGGATAGACTTGATCATTCTAGCTAGTAAGAAGAATCACCTAATAGAATAATCTAGGCCAACTTGTATGGAAGGCTTTTGGTGAGGCCTGGTATTGCACCAAGTGTGTTACAACTCCCAAGGGCTCCTCAAATCTATTTATCGACTCGGAGTCAGTACAAACTTCGAGGTGACAGTGCTATATGCACAGTAGATGAGATTCTAATCATGCCACCCTCAACTAGGACATCTAATCAATAGTGCTCCAAGACCATTCCTCCCATTGAATTAGAATGAAAGTGAGTTAATGAAGATGCAATTTAGAAGCTACTTCTAACTATGAAAATGAAAATGTTATTAACTTCAACTTGCAAATGCTATTGAAACAAGTCATGAAAAGGCAAGAGCTAAACTACTTGTAGAAGGAAACTACATTATCTTGCAATCATCCATCTAGTTATCATATCTACTTACATAAAAGCTACTCTCTCTTGCATAACCTACCAATCCATAATTCAAGATTCTATGTACAATCTAACTAGCTCACACTTGCATGTAAATCAATGTTCTATTTGTGCCAAATATATGATAAGGAAGCTAACAGTATTCATTTTTTGCAATGAAGGAAAAGGAGGGTTTAGAGTGGCCTAGGAGCTTCCCCTGATCATGAAATCATAGTTGGGGGTCAATAACCTTCTAAACTAGGTCCAAGTTGCAGTAAGAATTAAAATTGGTGGAGGAAAGAGGTCCTACATGTAAGTTTTAACCTCATACAAAAATTACCTGCATACGGATTCTAAAAACAAAAAATAAACAATGGCGAGAGAATAAAACGTAAAACATATATACATAGAGATTTTCCCCTGGATCCCAAAACCGGGACAACCAGATTGATTTTTCATTATATTCCTTTCAATGTTACAATACATATATATACATGTCGAAGCATCCACAAACCTAGTCCTTTAACCCTAGATTAGAACGTAATTGTAGCTCCCTTGACCGAATCTACAAAATATTATGGGTATAAAACCATCATGCTCAAAACCATTTGCGAAAACCATGCACAAAACCATAGGTAGGTCCACCCACCTAATATGGGGTCCAAAACAAATTTCCCAGGGCACTGCCTTGGACCCCGTAGAGAGGGGCTGCTGCCCCCTTGTGAACCCCCTGTACCCAGCACAACAAACAAGGGGGACTATCACCCCCTTGCTGCACCCAACACAACAAACAAGGGGGACTATCGCCCCCCTTGTGACCCCCCCGCACATGGGGCTAACTGTGGAAAGAATATAACACACACTATAGGTGTGCTATAGGAGGGTTGTCAAGAAGGTTTAATAGGTGAAAATGATGGTTTAAGGGTATGGAAAGGTGGATGGAGGTTGAGGTAAATGAGTGAAGGATGTTCAAAGCCCCTACCCAATCTCAGAGCCTTTTGAAGGCCTATTTTGCACTAGGAGGGATGCTCTTGGTGACCCTAGGAAAATGATCTCATGAAATATAATTTTTGGGATGTAATTTGGGGTTCATAAGAGAAGGTGATGGAGTCCACGATGGAAGTGGTGAAGGTGCCCTTGTTTGTAGATTCAAACAACCCTACAATCATTACATGCATACATCCATTTGTTATTGGCAAGATGAAACAACTAGTAGTGGAAAAGATGAGTTGAATTTAAATGCTATCTAATCTATGCCAAAACTATGATCTAATCAATAAAACAACTCCTAAGATACAACAAGAACATGTAAAATAAGATGAATAACACAAATATTCTTCCAAGAAATCATAAACATAATGCTTTTGGGTTGTGGCTGTAAATCCTTCTCTTCATGCTCCCATGAGAGAGATGAGATAGAGGTTGCAATCACAGATTTTGATGGATTATTCTCTACCGAAATGCAAGAAACTAAGCAATACTATGAAACTAAAAGGGATACAAGTACACAAGAGGGACCTAGGCCATTGGGTTGGGCCCAAACCCAAAAGCCTCAACCCTATGGAACCAACTCAATGATGAATCAACAAGCAACTTCTCATTATCATTGAATCAATGTCTAATACATGAAATAACAATCAAAATAATAGTACCAAGTTCCTGAGATCAATAGCTGCCTAGATGGAAAAAAATATTGAATCCTAATGAGCTCTTATACATGCTTATTTATACAAGAGGGTAGCTACTAGCAGCTCCCTAGAAAATAGGAATATTTGTATCCTATAATTTGATAATGTTGGATCTTGTTCCTCATTACTTTCACTTGCTTGGCTGCCAATGACCTCGAGTTGATGAGAGAGAGAGTGTTGTGATCTTGGGCTGATTGAGGGAGTTAAGGAAGTGGACAACCCCCTAGATTCTCTCCTTGTTGTCTACTCCAAGTCCCTACATAGAAATCATCTAAAAAATTCCTCCATTTCCTGCAATTGAACCATATTAGGCTACCTGAAATGACAAACATTTTTTATCCTTCTCATCCTTTCAGGAGAGTGGTATTCTCTATTTTGCAAGTTGAGTGGTAAAGCATGCCATCTCCTCTGGAAAGCTTGCAGACTATCTTCTCCTAGCAATCTAAAGTTATCTTCAAAATGAGAAATGGTTTGCTCTTGAGTTTCAATATACTTGGGTGCCAACACAACAACATTGGAGATGAGGTTATGATTGCTAATGATGGCCTTGGGACTCATTAGCTCTGCATTGATGTATAAAGGTTCCTTCTCCTCGTTTTCCATTACTCCCTTCATCTCCTCAGCCCTTGTTTCTTCATGTGCCAACCAAGATACCAAACCCATCAACTACATGTCCCCTAGTCTAGAATTGGGATCCTAGTGGTTCATATATGTCAATATGAGATTATGCATGTTAAATTCAACCATTTTTTCCCTCTCCAATTTACTAGATTGCTTGCAAAATTCAATAAAACTTCTATAGCCCTGAGATGGAAGAGAACCATACTGAGCTAAAATTCTGATTTGGAATTGCAACCATTGCTCTTTTAGAAACAAAGCATAAGACTTTGAAGGTTGTCTGCATTGCATGGCCTCCATACAGAGGCTTGCCATGGTGGCAAGTTGGGTTGCTTCTCTTGTAGTTTCTCCTTCAAAGTTGTGTTTCGTGCTTGTAAATATTCTTTTATGATGGACTCCTTGAGCCTCAAGTCAGCTAGCTCTTTTCCCATCTCAGAAAATTTTTCTTCTATTAATCCCACATCTCCCACATTCTTTGATTTAGTAATATTCATCTCCCTGTGGGTGCGCCCTCTTTCTATTTCCAACTCATAAAAAAGTGGAATTATGAATTTCTCATGAATGAGTCTTCCTCCTTCAATGAATTTGTAATGGGACCCCAAGCTAGGTTGTGGAATATGCTCTTATAGCTATGGTAAGTCCTTCTCAAATGTTCTTAGGGAGGTTGAGGCCTCCTATAGATGTTGTGCCACATTCTGCCCTTCTCGTAGCATGTTCTGCCCCTCTAGCAACACATTCTGCTCCTGTTGTAGCATACTTTGTCCCTCTTGTAGTTTCCCTTTTTCTTCTTGTTGGTGGGTTGTTGGTGTCTTAGGTTGTTTGAAGGGGGTTGATCTAGTGGTAGGCCTCCCCACATATGTTATGGGAGTCTTTCTTTTGGGTTTTGGAGAGGTGACCTCTTCAATTTTTCCTTCAGTTGGTCCTACCTCCTCTTTCTTGCTTGGGGACTCCTTAATTGTGATGGGCACCTTTGTGGGAGTTTGTGGCCTCCCTTTCTTGATCTTGGTGTTTTTCCTAGGCTTAAAATATAAGGGGGCTTTCCCTTGTCTCTTTCTTTTAGATTTGACTGTGGGTGCCTAATGTTGAACTGGTAAATCCCCTCTGCGGACAGAGGCGATCCCACTAGCCCAACACGGGTCTAGCAACAATCACACAACGCTAACACGCAGGTTCCTAATTGCAAAAATCAGAGATCGATCATGATGGTCTACCTGGATTCCAACGCTAGTAGTTGTAGAAGAATCGTCGCTCCCGTTCCGTTTCTCCGGCTGGTCACAATCCCCACGATCCTCGTGAATGGACACCTGCACATGCAAAGAACGATACAAACACAAGCATAAAATCCAGTATATGCAATTATATATCGGTCAGAAAAGATATAACTCAAATACCATGATAAAGGCACATGAGTGGAACCATAATGATAGTCGTCTATTAATGAGTAAAAATAGAGAAAGATTACAACCAAAGGTTCTGACGTTGAACCTCCTCTGACTGGGAAAGCAGCTAAATACGCCTTGCAAAGTGACCTCTTCTCTCTCAATATTTTGGCAGCATAACCCCTCTATACTTTACAATTCTCACTATCACTCCAGCATTACTTCAGCACTCACAATAGCTCTAGCAAAAACTCCTTGGTTTAATGCAGGAGGACAGTCATTTATAGATGGAGGAGGAAGGAGTATGCATTGTATCAGGACGCCTATTGAAGATTAGCATTGTCCCTGAATAGCCACTGAACTTAGTTGTCATGGATAAAAAGATGACACTCGACCACTTCCATGAGGAATTTTCCCTCAGAGAACTCCATGAACAGAGAGGAAAAAACATATGAGTGCGCGCTGGCTAAAAATCATAACCAAATTTAGGTGGCGCGGGCTTTGTTCTATGACAGAGCATCAATGGGCGCGCCCCCTTTTAAGGAACTGAGTCATTGGCGTGGGTAAGACACTGTGAACCCGCGCTAATGGAAAAAGGGCACTTTTTAGGGATAATCTGCAAAAGGTGTCTTCAGGGAATATGAAGTTCATACTAGGGGAATACAATGCAAGTGTTTTTTGATTGTGTCACTGGTCACAGGTCCATAAATGTGTCCTCCAATGTACGAAAGCAAGGGTAACAGGGACGGTAACCAACGGTGACAAATTACTGCGTAACAGATGCCCCCTAAAGCATGAGCCCCGAGAGAGAGAGAGAGGTGAAGTGCTTTACAAGAACATATATAGCTACTGCCGAGAATCTGCATTGAGAGATACAATTTGATAGTTCAGATACATGATATATGTGGCATGGTCACAGCCATCCATAAGAGAGTACATGATATTTAGATCCGTAGTATGGACGCAGCCATCTGGTTAGGATCAATGAAGTGACTCAGGTATGGTCGCAACCATCCAGTGAATGAGTCATGTATCAAAATCACGCCTGGATTACAACAGACACAATCCAGGGTCTTGCGCTCCACCTCGACCCGAACATAAGTACAAGTTCAAGCATGTGAAAATGTGAGCTGAAGTCGAACATGCATGAACATCGTCTGATTACCAGCCAATGATGAAATCTGTTAACAGACGCGAGAGGTACCACCAATAATGACAATGGCCCTCAAGGTACTATAGGTACAATCTACGGTGTGTGAATAAATGAGCCGATGTTGAACACCCGTAGAGTTATCCGATCGGAGTCCAATGATGAAAACCTCGCGTCGAACACGAAGAACCTGCCATTAAGGCATGCAGGCTCCAAGGTACCAGAAGGGAGTCTCTAGGTCACTTGCCTGGATAATGAGCTGAAGTCGACAGGAAGTGATCTTCGTCGAAGGTGGGCCATAATGTTTCCCACATCATCGACACGAGATGGGAAGAGACAATGTTGTGAATTTAAGATTTATGAACTATCAGACAGAGGTGGTTTCTTTCAGAGGTCAACTTCTCTTGAATATATCGACGGCACGACAATGGAGTTGGCAGTATTTGACATCAATGGATCAGAGGTCATGATGACGAAGCAATCAATAGATGAGAGGTCAAATAGGATTACCCAAACCCACGGAGGTAAGTGAAAACTAAGATGAGATATCCCCACCCCGACACGAAAGCAGAGAAGTGCCATGTTCAAGAGTGACATACTGCCGACACGACAATAATTATGGTTCCCAAAATTTTCTTTTTCCCCCCCCCCCCATTTCTGGCGAGTACCCCAATTATTTTTAA
>APFE030733562.1:0-16713 GCA_000404065.3 Pinus taeda
CATCAAACTTCCTCATATCGATTTTTGGAATATGATGGGTCTTCGATCCCACACTAGAATCTATGAAATCATGATTAAAATTTCTTTTGTTCGAATCATGGTTTCCTTTACTACCCTTTCACCATTAGTAAGTATTTCTTGTAGAAAATTTGTCAAATCTATCTTCAAATCTACCATGTCTGTCTTCAAATCTGTCTTCAAATATGCCATGTCTCTCTTCAAATCTATCTTTAAATCTATCTTCAAATCATCCATCTTAGCTTCCATGCCCTTTATCTTAGATTCCACGCCATTTATCTTAGCTTCTGTTAGCTTTTGTGAGAGTGACATTTGTTTCACTTGGTCTTGTAATTTTGATATATCATGTAACACTTCTTCCTCTTCTTCCTGTGTCATGCTAGAGATTTCAGGTTTCTTACTAAGTGTTTGCATTTTCTTTCCCCAGGGAATCAATTACTAATAAAAATGCTCTACTATGCCCTTTGAATTCCTTCAAAATATTTTTTCAAACCAAGCTTAAGAAAAAATTTAAAAAAATCTACACACATTTTTTCACTTTGTAGGAGCTTTATATTGCCTCTGATGTATCTCTATAATTTTGGATCGTCCAGTTCTAAACTTGTGACCTGTAGTAGCCCTCCATGTCCTCTTTCCAATGCCACCCATATGATCCAAATTGGATTCTCCAAGGAAGAGTTATGCCAAATCTCCCACACTGACCTGATTATAGACTAGTTCAGTAGAGCGCACTTTTATGACATGCCACATGTCCCTGTTTCGACCTTTGGCTCTAAAAAATATATACAGGAAACTACAATCCTTCCTCTTTCTATACATTCTTACGAAACTTAAATCTAATTCTCAAAGAGAAAGTTATGACAATTTTCCCCAAGTCACCTGTTTGGAATGTAATTTGGGAGTTTTCAAAAGACCAAATTCCTCAAATCATATCTCTGCAAATATAGTGTGAAAAACTCTAAAATTTGGACCTAAGGTTCAGCGCGATTTCATCTCAAATGGGGTTTTTTTTGCTTCTGAAACATCACAGAAAATAATTTATAGAGAAAATGCCACGATGACCTATTCGGAGCAGCGGAACCCTAGAATCCAAAGCTCTAATACCAAATGTTATGAAACCAACTCACAAAAAGATAGAAAAGAGAGATCAATACCTTAGAATTCAGCCTCTTCGAGGGGGCAACCTCCTTTACATTACACAAATGAATGATTATTTTATGATTCAAATGACAAAACCTCCTTTAAATACATAGGAGCTAAGGATCACAATTAACGAGTCCGACTAACAATAAAATTAAAGGCACAAAAATAACAGTAGAGGGATTCTATGGGGCACAGTAATAACAATATGGGGACAATAGGGGCACAACAATATTAATAAGGGATACAAATACAATGGTAATGGAGTAATAACTAATATTATAGGGACCTAAAAGAAATCACATGAATTATTTTAGAAAAGGGAAATAAGAATGATATTCTATGGAATACATTATTTTATCATTCATGGAGAATATGGACACTATTCCCATAATTTCCGTCAAATCCTAGAGTTGAAACACATGAGATATACTAAGGTATAGGGGGGTGCGATCCAATAAACATCTCTCATGGATAATATATTTTCCCATCAAGGAGAAGCAACTACTGAACATGACATTGGTCCTCCCCAATATCAAAATCAAACATGATGCAGTTCCAATGACAATGTTAGTCATGACATCTACATTCAAGGAACATATGCCTTGCTCTAAACTCATAGTCGTAATTATGGAACACCTTCAGAATCAAATCACTCAATACCAAGAATACAAATTACCAATACAACTACGCCAACGTTTATCATACCATGAACTCTCATTGAACCTATCTCCAATATGGTGAATGAATCTCTTACCACTCTATCAATGTGGTAGGCTGAAAAGAGAAATTACAAAGGTAATCAAAAACCACTTAAGGCAAGAATGTAGCCCTTATAGCCTTGGAGAGGGTTGTCTCACTTAGGTTTCTCAACAAATTAATTATTAGGCTAGGTATAATGCTAAAAAATGTTTTATTTTTAAGGTATGTTGATGAGAAAAGGGAGAGATCCATTGGTCATGGAATGACGTCAAATCATTTTTTTGTCGAGTGATATGATGAGGAAAGAAAGGGTTTCTCCACATGGGAAAGGCAGGCAGTTGTGTTGGTGGAATTTAGGTTAAATCGTTGTAGAGGGTGAGTGTATAATGGTGAAATAGAGCATCAATACCATATATAAATTATAAATTGTTGCTTCGAGATGAAAACATTAATAACTTGGAAAACTAAATCATAGCACCATGAAGATGAATTCTCAATTAACCATGTGGTTTTTCCAAGAAAGAAGATATACATTGAAGAAACGTAAACACATGAGACTACTTACAATATAAAAGGAGCACAAACCATCAATATTCTGACACAGGAATACTTGCAAATCACCTTGTAAGTTTAATTCATTCACTCACAAAGTTTTCAAGAAATATAGTGCACAAAAACTTTGTTCTTCTCTAATCTAACTGGAAAAACCCATTACCCTCTATTTCATCTCTATATACATCATGAGGTTTGATATCCTACTCTAGGTGGTGGAAATAATTGACCAAAAGAAACTTCTAACTAGATACATCAAAATTTTACTGCATATACTGAAAAATAGGTGTGGTTTTCCTTACAACCAATCCAATCCTAAAACATCACCAACTTGGAATATTTTCAAATAAAAATTAATTGCACCTCCTAAGACAATATGCCACCTATCACCATGATCCAAACTAATTTTAGAAGCCAAAAATTAGAAATTTTAAATGAAATAGTGCTCAATGTCCAAACTTGGAGCCAATTAGCCACTTTCATAACAAATTTAAGTAGCTCTCCATGTCTTGTATGTTTGTAGTATTTATCTATCAAAATGGAGAAAATGGGTATGCTTAAAATATCCTTATGATGGTACTTAACCTCTTAGATAAGATTCAAAGTGGTTGAAGACCTCTCTTTAGACTATCCCTGACTTTCGCAACAAGATTGTCTTTTTCGTAGTGCCTTCAAGAATTTGGGCATATGGTTACTCTTTTCTAATATAAATGTTGGAGGAATCAATTTAACTTTTGTGTAATTTCATATAATTCCTCTCATGAAAACCAAAACTTCAAAAATCCACTATATTATCAGCACCAAATACTACACAAAAGTGCAACAAGCCCTCGTTGTGTTTTATAAATTTCAGCAAATCTAACTTATTTCTGAGCAAAAAGATAAAACTTTAGAGCTGAGTGGTACCCTCCAGCTAAATATTTATGTTTTTACTAGCCTCTTCTAGTATGTAAAACTTTCTTCTCTTCATATTTCTTCCAAATTTCTTGGCCTTAGTGAGCTCATGTTTGTTAGGTCCCTATACTACTAGTGTAGCCCATTATTGTTATTACTCCAACCCCATTATTGTATTTTTGTGCTCATGTAGTCCCCATGTTGTTATTGTTGTGGCCCATAGAAGCCCACTATTGTTAGCATTGTGGGATTTTTAGCTTAGTGAATTTACAAAGTGCTAAGAGATCCATTCACCATATTGGAGATAGGTTCAATGGGAGTTCATTGTATGGTAAAAGGCGGCATAGTTGTTTTGGTAATGGGTATTTTTTTATTGAGGGATTTGGTTTTGATGGGGTTCCATAATTATGACTATGAGTTTAGATCAAAGCATATGTTCCTTGCATTTCTTGATATTGTAGGGGCACAACACTAACAATAGTTGGCTTCTATGGGGCACAATAATAACAACATGGGAACTACATGGGCATACCAATACAATAAGGGGGTTGCATTAATAACAATAAAAGGATACACTAGTAGTATAGGGACCTAACATTCCCCTCTCCTTAAAAAAGTGTTGTCCTCAAAACTTGAGTAGTTTTGAATTCTTTTGTATAAAATTCTCGTCCTCCCATGTGAAATCTTCATTGGGTAAGTTCTTCCATTTGATAATATACTTTGAAATTTATTGATTTCATAGCTATCAGGTTCTTGTTTCTATGACTACTTTGAGTTCCAATATGAATTTTCCTTTCTCGTCAAGTTTCGACAATATTTTTTGCACTATGAGCTTGTCACCTATAACCTTCTTTAAGCATTAAACATGGAGAGCTAGAGGGAACTCGGGAAGTTGCAGGAAGCTCCAATCTATATGCCATAGTACCAATCTTTTGCAACACCTTGTAAGGACCATGGTCCTTTGGTGATAATTTATTATCCTTGTTAGCTTGCTTGAGGGACATTAGTTTGTATGTTTGTAGCCGTAGAAATACACACTCACCTACATAAAAAATGATTTCACTGCGATGCTGATCTACCTGTTTTTTCATTATGTTCTATGCCAAAGTGAGGTTATCCTTTAACAGTCGGAGAACTTATTTTTGTTGAGGGTCTACCTTAACACCTTCATGAGATACAATTTGACCCAAATATTCCACCTCTTGTACTCGAAAGAAATGTTTGGATTTTTTTGCATATAATTGTTTCTCCTCCAATAGTTTGAGCACTTTATCAACATGTTGAACATGATCCTTCCAAGACTTGTTGTAGATTAGTATATCATCATAAAATACTAACATAAATTTTCTAAGGGTTTGGAAATGGAATTCATCAAACCTAGAAATGTATAAGTGGCATTGGTAAGGCCAAAAGGCATCAACCAAAAACCATAATGACCCTAATGAGTTCTAAATTTAGTTTGCGGAATGTCTTCAGTCTTCACTATGATTTGATCATATCCTTCATGAAGGTCCAATTTTCTGAAATAAATTTCTCCATGAAATTCATCCAATAATTCATCAATCAGAGGAATGGGAAATTTATCTTTAATAGTGAGCTTGTTAAGCTCTCTATAATGCAGACACATGAACCATGATCCATCCATCTTGTGCACGAATACTATTGGAGCAAAGAAAGAAGTTTGACTAGGTTGAATTATACCAACCTCTAACATTTATGCAACCATATGTTCAATTTCACTCTTTTGTTCATAGGGATATCTGTAAGGCTTGATGTTTGGAGGAACACTTCCTGGAATCAAATAAATAGCATGGTCATGATGGCGAATTGGTGGGAGGCCTTTGGGAGTCTCAAATACCTTGGAATGATTCTCCAATATTTTTTAGAGATCTTGAGAAATACATGATTTCAACATGGGAACCTCTAGCGAACATTATTGTGCAATTACGCAATGTTGTTCTTTCTTTAAAATATTTGTCATGCCATTAGGGCTCATTATATTTCTTGGTTTCTGTGTGATACCCCTTAATTCAACTTCCTTTCCTCTTAAAAAAAAAATTCAAGAAAAGTTCTGGAAAATTAAAAGTTATCGTACCCAAATATTTTAGCCATTGGGCTTCTAGTACAACATGAGCACCACCAATTGGAATGGAAAGCATTGGACTATTCAACACATATTCTCCCATGGATAGCTTGATATTATGGCACTTTCTAGAGAAATTTATTGTTCTTCCATTTGCAAACATCACTTGACACTCTCGTGCTAGACATAGGAAGCAATTCAATTCCTTCGCTATCTTACAATGAATAAAATTATGGTTACTACTTGAATCAATCAACACTATTAATCTTTTTTTCTTGATATGTCCTTCTATCTTAATAGTTTTAGGAGTGGTTATTCTTGCCAATGCATTATAAGATATGGTTGCATTCATTTCTTCCTTTTCTAGGATTTTTTCCTGGTGTGTATCCTCTTCTTTTGATGTTCCTTATTCCTTTTCTTCTTCCTCTTCGCAATATATGTAAAATAATTTCTTCTTAGCACACTTATGACCTTTAGTTTATTGTCTATCACAACTATAGCAAATCCCTTTTGCTCTTTTTTCTTCCTATTGTTGTGGTGTCAACCTTGTAGGTTGTGGAAAGCTATGGGAAAAAACACTTCCATCTTTATAGTTGTGATGTTGGTTGTTATCATTTAATATCCCTACGAACACATCAATCCTACGGTCCTTTGTAATATCTTTTACCATTATATTGAAATTTTGAAAGTCCTCAATGTGCTCCACCATTGAACCTTTTTGTTTGAGTTTATTAGTTTACTAAAAAAATTGTTGCTTTTTGTATCCTTATAATGTGCTATCATTTATTCCCTAAAAATTGCCCAAGTAACAATTTTTTAATGAGACCAAAGCCATCAATACCATACAAACTGATTGGGTTCCAAATATAAAGTTTCAATGTGTACCTTTTGTGTGTTTTTCACATTATGGAGATCGAAATATTACTCCATCTATAGTATCCATGTTATGGGATCCTTTCCATCAAAATTTCTCATATCGATCTTTGGAATGTGGTGGGTATTTATTCCAATGTTAGAGTTTATGAAATTGTGATTAAAATTCTTTTGTGCTCATCATGAGTTTTCTCTACTACCTTTTCACCATTAGGATGTATTTTTTGTAGCAACTTTCTTAAACCTTCCTTCAAGCCTTCCATGTATTTCTTCAAATATTCAATGTTGTCATTCTTCGAATCATGATTAACATTTATTTTGTTCTCATTATGGATTTTTTCTACTACCTTTTCGTCATTAGGGAGCCTTTCTTGTAATAACTTTATCAAACCTTCCTTCCAAACTTCCATGTATTTCTTCCAATAATCAATGTTTTCTTTCATACCATACATCTTATTTTCCATGTCTTTATTTAAACTGTCCATATTAGCTTATGTTACTTTTTTTGAGAGTGACATTTGTTGCACTTGGTCTTGTAATTTTTATATATCATGTTGCATTTCTTCATCTTCTTCATGAGTCATGGTAGTGCTTTCAGGTTGCTTACTAGGTGTTTCCACTTTCTTTCTTCAAGGAATCAATTAATGATAATTATGCTTCACTATGCCCTTTGAATTCCTTCAGACTAATTTTTAAAACGAAACTTATGCAAAATCTAAAGGAAATACTACACACCTTTTTTCAACTTTAGAGAAAGATAAAATAGTGAGAAAAAAAAGAAAAGACTTTATATTTATTTTCAGAATTTGTAGATCTCCAAGGAAGCGTTATGTCCAATCTCCCAACATCACCTGATTATACACTTTTTCAGTAGAGAAAAATTGTATGAAGTGCCATGTGTCATTGTTTCAAACTTCAGACATGAAAACGATGCACAAAAAAATAAAGTCCATCCTCTTTCTATAACTTCTTATGAAATATCAATATGTTACTCAGAGAGAAAGTTATAAAGATTTTCCCAAGGTCATATATGAACATGAAAAAGGTAATAGCATTGATTGATTCAAGCAGTACCCATAATATTATTCAATTGAAGATAGCGAAGGAATTGAATTACTTCCTATATGCAACACCAGAGTGTCAAGAGATGGTTGCAAATGGAAGAACCATAAATTGCTTTAGAAAGTAAGTTAATATCAAGCTTTCCATGGTATAATATGTGTTGAATAGTCCAATTCTTTCCATTCCAATGGGTGGTGCTGATGTTGTACTAGGAGTCCAATGGCTACAATCTTTGGGTACGATAAATTTTAATTTTCAAGGACTTTTTCTTGATTTTGTTCAGAAGGAAAGGAAGTTGAATTAAGGGGCATCGTAGGGAAACCGAGAAACATAATCAACTCTAAAGACATGACAAATATTCTAAATAAATAACAACATGTCATAATTTCACAATTATGTTCGCCAGAGGTTCCCATGTTGAAATCATCTATTTCTCCATATCTCCAAAAATTCTTGGACAATCATTCCAAGGTATCTGAGACTCCCTAAGGCCTCCCATCTATTCTTGATCATTATCATGCTATTTATTTGATTCCAGGAAGTGTTCCTCCAAACATTAGGCCTTACAGATATCCTTATGCACAAAAGAGTGAAATTGAATGTATGGCTGCAGAAATTCTAGAGGCTAGTATAATTCAACCTAGTCAAAGTTTTTTCTTTGCTATAGTAGTATTGCCGCACAAGAAGGATGGATCATCATGCATGTTTTTGGATTATAGGGAGCTTAACAAGCTCACTATTAAAGATAAATTTCCCATTCCTCTCATTGATGAATTATTGGATGAATTGCATGGAGCAATTTACTTCAGCAAGCTGGACCTTCATGCAGGATATCATCAAATTAGAATGAATACTGAAGAAATTCTAAAAACAACATTTAGAACTCATGAGGGTCATTATGAATTATCTCACTCTTTCAAGGTGATATCGAATATAACCAATAAAACAAGCGGGCATGAATGTACATATTTTATAGGATGAAGTCGCATATGTTATAATATAATATGGTTTCTTCTATGTTACCAATAAGATCCACCACCTACTCCACATTATTATATGAACATCTTTATTAGCTAACCAAGAAATTTGAGATCCCTAGTGAACCTATAGGTTTAGTTAGCAAAATAAGAAACATAATAACTTATTGTACATTTCAGACATGGTTACAAAGTCATAGTTTCAACGACGATTCTCATCGCCAAATTATTTTCTTCATTGAATCCATATTTGTATTTGTAACCATAATAAAAAGATATGCCATTGTTAAAAAAAAATCTTCTTTTAATATATGGGAACACTTATGTTAGGTATAAGTAACTCCAAATTCAGTTCCTTGGTTAAGTCATTGACCATGGAAATGATATGATTGACAACATATTCCTATGTTATTCGAGGATTGTCTTTCATATAACACGATATAGACAAAGCTTCTTCTCCATGTACATGTTAGCCTGCATTGACCATGCCAAATGACCCTTTGTGTTCCAATTATAAATTGCACCTAATACGAATAAATAGACAATATATTCCATTTGTTTTGATTTGATATAAAATGTTATGAGGAGTACCTTATAGCATTGAGTGTAACCTTTTAGTCAAAGGATGGCACATATCAAGTCATTTTACTTTGATGGAAAGCCAATTTCCTAGAGGATGCGAGGCGGAAGAGGAAACCCCAATGTGAGAATTGGTTCTAACGTGGGTATGTGAAAATTGAAACTAATTTTCCCATTCTCAATGTACTCTTCCAATATCAGAAAATAACCAGTGGAAATCCACCCGACTTCTACCATATACGAATCAATATAATCCTCCCACTCGACATACACGAGAACAAGAAAAACCAGATTAAGTGATCATCACTCAGTCAAATGTTTCCCCAAGTTAAGTTTCTCACAAAGAAAAGATGAGAGGAACCTCGCAAAATGATTAGATCTCACAAGTGGATTGCTACAAATTGAATTCAAACCCTCAAGTGCTCTTGAAACCCTTGTGACTCTTCAAGATAGTGATGAAAATTGTGCGTGAAACCCTCATGACTCTTCAAAATACAAATGAAAATTACAAGAACAATTTGCTTATTTAGAGGGCAAGGAAAGAGACTTAATGACCTATTATAAAGATCAACAAGTTGAACGGTTTCACAAATAGCAATGAGATCTAATGTTGGAAAAACTTTCAATCATCTAACATTGGATCTCATGGTGGACAGGAGTACAAAGTGGCAGTTGGGGGAGTTTGTGGCAACCTAGGGAGTTAAAAGTGGTAGTTGGGGGAGTTCTTTCCTGAGGGAACGCCTTATGGCGTAATAATATTTATTACTATTAATTTATGCAAATTATCTTTGAAATCCTTCATATGAAATTTTAATTTAATTTTAAATGGAAGAATGAAATTAGAATTAACCAAAATATTTAAAATTATTATATGTACTAATAATAAATTATTCTTCCCCGGATGCGAGTGCTGGCACGTCACAGGGGGTTGAGCCACATGCCCAGCATGTGCCGCCCCAAGCTAATATTAATGGTAATGGGAATACGCCGCCATAGTTCATTATCCCGCAGACCGAGCTCTGGGCATTCAATGTCGAGCAGAGTGATAAGATGGAGACGCAGTTTGCAGTTATTGCTCGCTCTCAACGAGGGAATGAGGCAGGATATCAAGGGGCAGATGAGCCGAGGAAAGCTCATTCGCATGGTGAAGTTGGGGAGGTGCAGACGGGGAAGAATTCTGGGTGGGCGGTTATCCTACCACCTCGACGAGCAGTCCTGGATTTCCGTCTCTGCAATTCAGGTTCATGCCTTAGGTGGGAGCGGAAATTCAAGAGCATTCAGGGCAAACGGGTCACGAGGAGTGAAATCCCTCCCTCAGGAAAAGGTTGCTCAGAGATTGTCATGCCTAAGTGGAACCTGTGGCGAGATTCGCCTGGTGTTTGGTCTTACAATTCACCTCAAGTTCACGGGGGAGACAGAGGTGTGTTCATGGCAAGGCTGCGGGAATGACAACCAAGCAGAAGGAGACCTGGGCGAGGTTCGTCCTCTCGCCGACCGGCAGCGGATGAGCATCATCACTGCTGCTGCTACTACTGCTACAGGCGGGCAAGGGCTACACCAATTCAAGCGGGGCAATTCATGAAGGTTGGCAGCTCAAGTGAAGGGGAACCCGTTCTTCCAGGATTCAGCTCGGTTGTGTTCACCCTGGGCAGCTCAAAGGATAATGCAGGTATCCATGCTCATATTTCAGCTCTTTTTACTAAAGTTTCTGAAGGGAACGATGGCGGGATGCCTCCAGGATTGGTGGAACCACCTCCAGAGGGCACTGGGGAGGAGACCCCTATTTTGCAACCACCAATTGAGGTGGGCACCTCAGGGAAGGAGATTCTGCATGCCCCCTCGCCTCCCCAGGCACTGGAACCTCAGGGCACTGCAAAGGATCCATGGACGACCATGTGGGAAGGAATCCCTGAGGGCCAGGGATGGTGCAATATCATGGAAGATAAAAGCCTCTGCGACGACTGATCCTCTGATGCGCGCGCTGGCACAAGCCTGTCTCTCTCAGCTCGGGTCCAGGATAAAGATCTCTGTGGGTATTTGGGTTCTGGTCATCACTGTGTTTGTTCACTTGCAGTTTTATACACTGTTTTGTTTATGTCGGTCTAGTTTACTCTCAGTTTTTAATACTGTCCTGTACATGTCGGTCCACAACAAGTTCTCTGATGAACACGGTCCATAGTCAATTTTTGATGGAAGCTCCTGCATGGGCCGTCATGGTCATGTTTAGCTCAATGCGGTTCCATGTTCTGTTGCTTATCGAGTCATATTGGTTTCCAGCCTCAGTAAGTTTTTGGAGGAATTTTGGAAGTCCTGTAGGTGCTGACCCTGCGAGGGAGCTTTTTGTTTCAAAGCTAAGCTATCCAAGGTGCCACTGCTGGCACTGGACGGCCTGTCTCTCTGCTTGTAAAGTTTACCTGTAAATATAATACAATAGACTAGCTAGTTTTTTACCGAGAAAAAAAAAATTAATAAATTATTCTTATAGCCAACATTATTGAAATGAACATTTTAGCTTAAAAGGGACATTTGTTAATTTTAGATTGGTTATTAATGAAAATACAAATGCACTTCTAGATGTAATAAGGATGAGGTATACATTAATTATTTAATGCATTTTGTTTAATTATAATTCTTAAATATATATATTTTTTTCAAAATTAAATGTTTACACGTATTTACAAACATTACAATGTGAAAGAACATCTCTCACATAATGAATAGTTCAAATTCACCCTGAAGATAAGTTAAATAATCATCATTCCCATTAACTTATGCAAATTATTTTTGAACTCATTCATTCTAAATTTTAATTTAATGATCAATTAACCAAAGGAATTTGAATTGAGCAAAATATTTGAAAATATTTATATATACATAATGGATTTTAATTTTTAATTTTATAATTTAAATAAAATTTAATATAAAACATTCACCAAGAAAAATGGCCACCGAAAAATGTATTATATTACTAAAAATTATAATTTAAATTATAATTTATTTTCCAAATTCAAATTAATTAATTTTTATATAAAATTAATATGAGTCACCTACGGCGTCACAAGAGGCCCTTGAGAGAGATGTAGCAGCTTCCCTCATTGCTCTCAACACCCAAGTCAAGAAAAAAGGGAAAAGAAGGAGGCAAACCCCTCTATATTTCATGTAGAATTTTCTCTACAACTTAGCTAGCTCACTAATATCCTGTAGAAATTTCACCTGCAGATCCAATTGGTATATGCAATGTACTAAAGCATAATACTAAATCTACATCTACCATAAACTTAGTGAAAGCTTAATTGAACATGAGCAACATCAAGCATGAACAGATATAACTGAGAATGAGAAGTAATCAACCATAACAGAGAAAATATAACCTGGGGAAAGCACCATCCTAAAACCCCATCTCTGTATTATCAATCAAGTGGAAATCCTCAACAACATACAAAAAGAATCATCTCAAAATCTATCCCTCTCTCTCTGTACTATGATGATGTAGCTCATGGACTATATAGGCCTATATATAGGTTGCACAAGTCCTCCAAGCCCCTATTTCCTTGCACAATTTTTATTGGGGTCCAATTACATAACATGTGTGAATTGGCCCAAATCATACCTGCTGTCACCTCAGGTCCAACTACGCAGTCATAGAAGGAAGAAGGTTCCTTCCTCATGCAAGGGATATCCACTAGGAATATCCTAGCATCTGATAGTACACTGTCCCTCATCTAATCTCAACTAGGTCTCTCTCTGAACTGCCATGCATCAGTTATCCATGAGAGAATACTCAGTTATCTAAAAATAACAGCTGTCACATGCATGCAAGCATCAAAAAACTATATCTCATTAATTTAACAACTTGTTAAATTAATGTAACTGAACTTACTAAGTTAAACTATGTCAACTGATTCTCTCAATGTAGAACTCATCCTTAATTCCTCAATCAGTGGAGAAAATCAAGGACACATTCCCTAACCAGTGGAGAAATTATTGCATGTTCTCACAAAGATTTCAAGTTTGATTTTCCTTAACTAATTAACTCATGGAGAACTAATTAGTTAATATTCAAAGTGATGTTAATATCAAATTCAAATTTTACTTCCTATTTTAGACCAGGGACTGTCTAAAAATAGGAATCCAACTTGAATTGCTAAAAATAGAACTTCTAATTTTTGCACTTCCATTTTTCATTCCCTATTGCCTAATTCAACACTGATTCCCAAACTGATATTTTTAGCACTTCTATTTTTAGAGATTTCTTGTTGCCAATTTTCAACACTTCCTCTCAACAAGAGAGGCTTCCTCTCGAACCCAATCCTGTACCTCTCGAATGTTCTCCATGCAACACATCTACCAAGTGTGGTTGCTACAGCAACTCTCGCAACAAAAAAATCTCACAACTGACCTCTCTGTTGGGCTAGAAACATACTCTGATGTTGAAGCTCTACCTGCTATTGACAAGTGCTCCTTGTCTGACCTCTGTGCTACTGCAACATCTCCATGCATCTCATACTATTGCACCCTTCTCTGTGCTACCCTACACTGTGCAACACACATGTGCCTCTCGCATTGCTATAGCTTGTGTGCTTTGTGCTCTCCTGGGATTCCCTGCACTGTAGCTCTCTCTGTCGCTCCATCCACATCTATCTCTACCCAATCAGTTAGTTCCTACTACTCCACATTGGGGCTCCTATAGCAAGGTCTCATCCAAGAAGTTGGTTACCTCAAGGATCCTTTCCCTCCTCTTTGGGATGATCACTCCACATCACCCCACCTCCTACGTGGAGGTATGGCTACATGTGATCCTCTACCCACTTGGCTCAAAGCTCCCCTTGCTGGAGGTCTCCGTATGAGTAGAAGTTTCTACTTGTTCTCAACTTAGCTTCCCCTATTGTGGCTGCTCCACAACCTCCTGAAGCTGCTGCACCAATCGTGGCTACTCCACAATCATCTGAGACTTCTTCTAGCACTGCATGTTGAGAGGTAATAGACTCTCCTTCTCAACCACCAAGTCTCCATCAGTTGCCTTACTAATCAACGATTTGCATGTATCTTGAACCTCAAGAGAATATAGGTTCTTGACCCATGAACCAATATGCTTCACCTGTCTAGTGATGACGTGTCAAGGAAAACCTTTTCCTTACTGAAGACTACATCATAGACTCTATCTTCCAGCATCACGATCAACACAAAGTTTCTCTTCAGTCCTGGTACATATTTGACATCGATCAAGGTAAGGCCTGTTCCATGCTCCCTCTAAAAAATAACCATGCCTACACCTGAGACACTATACTTTTCATAATTACCCATCACTATGAGTATCTAGAGATATTTCTCCTCCAAAGTACTAAACAACTTCTTGTCGCCAATCATGTTGAAAGAAGCTCCACTATCAAGAAACCAATGACTTCCCACCATGGATGAAACCATGCATGTGAAGAGTGTGAAATGCAACTCGAACTGTGAAGAAAGTGCCTCACCTTCAGATCCTTCCCCAAATCCCTTCTTAGATTTCCTCTATGGACAATTTGTAACAAAATGGCCCACCTCATGACAACGAAAACATCACACTTTCTATTTGTCAACCTTCTTCCCACCATGGGAAGAACTGGATTCGAAAAGAGAAACCTTCTCCTTCCCCTTCTTCACCTTACTCACTAAGCAATAGTTTTCTTCATCCTCCATGGATGAAGAACCATCTTTGGTGCTTCTTCTTATCTCCTCTTGCATCAAATCCAACCATAGTCATTCCCAATCTGGTAGTTTCTTCCTTCTATTAATCGAGTTCTGGTAGCTATGCCAGCTCTTAGGAAGGCCAAGGATTGCTAGATTCACCATGTCATCATCAGATGTCATGACCCCTACACTTGCAAGCTCATCCTTGCATGAGGTGAGCTTGTTTAGATACATAGAGATCGTATCCCCACTTTCACACTTAATCTTTTGAAGTTTGTCCTTTAGTGCCAACTTCCTTTGATCACTGCTATTCTGATAAAGATCATTCAATGTTTTCCACATCGAAAAAAATGTCTCCTTCGCATGGAGGCTTGAGACAATGTGATCTTGAACTCCCTCCAGAGGATTCACCTTGCTCTAGCCACACACTTCTTCCATTCTGCCAGTTGAGTAGCATCATTCGGCTTCAAGACTTCTTGATCAATGAAGTCCTTAAGGCCATTATCCTTTAATACTGCTTCCATGAGATCCTTCCAGGCTATATAATTTGAATTGCCATCAAGGGCATATTCGAGTCTCAAACCATAGAACACCATTGATGAAATAGATGTGATAAGAACTCAATTCAATATTCAGAAACCACAAAATTAAACTTCTCCCTTCTTGTATTATATTCTTCCTTGATCACCTGTGCTTCGATACCATGTAGAATTTTCATTGCAAATCAGCTAGCTCATTGATATCATGTATAAATTTCACCTGCAGATCCAACTAACATATGCAATGTACTAAAGCATAATACTAAATCTACATCTACCATATCTCCTTCTCTTCCTATATCTCTCCACTCATTTCCTCTCTCTTCCTCACTCTTTCTCTATCTCTACCTTATCACACCTTCTCTCCCTCCAACTATATATTTCTATGTCCTTATAATTTCCTACCTCTCGCCCCCCATATAAATCCATCTCTCTCCCTCCCTCTCTTTCTCCTCTCTCTCCCCTCCTCTGTCTCTTCCTTCCTCTCCCATCCAATCACAAAATCTCTCTCTTTCTCTCTCCCTCTCCAACCTCCATATCTATCACTATTGGTGAGCCTTGGTATTGCACCAAGAGTGTTGCAGCTCCGAAAGTATCCTAAACTATATTTATGAACACAAGGTTCATACAATGTTTGAGGTGACAATGTTATATGCACAGTAGATGGGATTCTACTCATGTAACCCTCAACTAGTAGATCTGATCAATAATTATCCAATAGCATTCCTCCTACTAAATTATTGTGAAATCTCACTAATGAAGGTGCAATTCAAAAGATACCTCTAACTAGGACAAGAAAAATGTTGTTGAATTCAACTTGTAAATTCTATTGAAACCATTCATGAAAAGACAAGAGTTAAACTACGTGAAGAAAGGAAACTACATTATATTACAACATTCATCAAGCTATCAGGTCTAATTGTATAAAGGAAGATAATATCTCTTGCACAACCTACCAAATTGTAATTCAATATTCTATGTAGCATCTAACTAGCTCACACTTGCATGAAAATCGATATTCTATTTGTGCCAAATGTGTGATAAGAAAACTAACACTATTTTGTTTTTGTAATGAGGGAAAAGGAGGGTTTGGAGTGGCCTATGAGCTTCCCTTGATCATGAAATCAAAACTAGGGATCAACTTACTTCTAAAATAAATCAAAATTATAGTAAGGATCAAAATTGTTGGAAGAAAGAGGTCCTACAGGTGTGCTATAGGAGGTTGCTACAATAGCCTTGTATTTCTACAGGAGGGCCTGTAATGTTGTAGGAGGTCTACCAAGAAGGTTTGAAAGGGAAAAATAATGGTTTAAAGGTATGGAAGGGTGCATGGGGATTGAGGTAGATGAGTGAGGGGTGGATGAAGCCCCTAGAAAAGCTCAGATCCTCTTGAAGTTTTGTTTTTCATTGCGAGGGATTCTGTCCGTGACCCTGGGGAAATGAATTTAAGAAGCATAATTTTTTTAAAGAATTTGGGGTTCACAACAAAAGGTGATGGAGTCGGAGATTGAGGAGGAGAAGGTGCCCTTTCTTGCAAATCCAAACAACCCTTCAATCATCATATGCATATGCCAATTTATCATTAACAAAAATGAAACAACTAGTAGTGGAAAAGATGAGTTGA